>JAVKPL010003707.1:0-20479 GCA_032173675.1 Gastrolobium villosum
AAAGGTTCCTCATTATAACCTATCTCAAGGGGACCAAGTGAGAATCTTCTTCAATGGTTGTTTACCAGAAACGAAATTGGTTATTAATACTGCAGCAGGCGGTTCTTTGGGTGATAAACTAGCTTCTGAGTCATATCATCTTATTGACAAGTTAGCTAAGAACGAGAATGAAACATCTATAAGGACAGGAAAAAGGGAAGCAGTGCCAATCAATGATAATAGTGCAATGCTGGCAGAACAAAAGTTGTTATCACAACAAATGTCCAATCTGCATGCGAAGTTTGAAAGGATGCAGCTTTCCAAAGTTCAAGCAAGTGCAGTTGTCCTTGATTGTGAGTATTGTCATGAAGATCATGACACCAATACTTGTCCTACATTGATGTCCTCAGATTCTACTCAACAATTTCAGGTAAATGGTATTTGGTATGATCAGCGCCCTAATCAGCAAAATTTCTCAAGAAATCAAAATAATGCTGCTGGTGGTAATAATTACCAAAGGAAAAGTTATCAAGGCACTGGTTTAGATATGACATCAGACAACTATCTAAAACCACCACCTATTCCAAAAAAAGAGCCTTCTGACCTGGAGCGTTTAGTCGGAACATTAGCACAAAGTACTAACGCTTTCATGGAGGAAAGTAAGGCTAATCAAAGAAGTACCAATGCTTTCATTGAGGAAAGCAGAGCTGATTCCAGAAATACAAAAGCTTCAATCAAGAACCTGGAATATCAGATTGGTCAACTAGCCCAACAATTATCTGATAGAGCTCCAGGTACCTTTCCTGGTAACACTACTACTAACCCCAAGGAAGATTGTCTGGCAGTTACAACTAGAAGTGGGAAAGTGGTATCATCACCACCAAAACCTATTGAGAGAGGAAAAGAAGATTGAACAGGAGGAGAAACCTGAAAAAAGAAAAACTGAAAAATCTCCTGAAATATTGAAACCGACTGATGATGTGAAGGAGCCAGCTAGCTCTTCCAAAAGAAAAATTTGAACTTAATGAAGAGTATCTGATGAAAATGGCACCTTATCCTGGAAGGTTGAAGCCAGAATTAAAAGCCAAGAGTTATGACAGATTTCTTGATCTTTTCAAGAAATTGCATGTGAACATTCCGTTTGCTGAAGCATTGGCTAATATGCCAAACTATGCCAAATTCATGAAAGATCTCCTTTCCAGGAAGCAAAAGCTACAGGAATGCCAAACAGTTGCACTTAATGAGAAGTGCAGTGCTATTATCACTAGGAAGTTTCCTCCCAAACTTAATGATCCAGGGAGCTTTAATATTGAAATTGAAATTGGGAGACACAAAGATTGGCAAAGCTTTGTGTGATTTAGGGGCTAGCATTAATCTGATGCCCTTATCTGTTTGTAAAGCCTTGGGGATTACTGAATTGAAGCCTACTCAAGTTTCTCTTCAACTTGCTGATAGATCCTTGAGGAAGCCAAGTGGAATAGTCGAAGATGTTCTTGTAAAAATTGACAAGTTCATCTTTCCGGCTGATTTTATTGTGCTTGATATGGAGGTAGAGAATGAAATGCCTCTCATATTGGGTAGACCTTTCCAGGCCACAGCCCGTGCAATGATTGATGTTGAAAACGGGAAAGCTGGTGAACTAAGGATGAATGATGAGACCAATTACTTAATGTCTTTGATGCAATAAAAAGTCCTCACAAAGATGATTGTTTTAGTCTGGAAATGCATGAAAGGAAAAACAAAGTGTAGCGGTTGAAGTTTCTAGAAAAGCAGATGATGAAAATGGTGCCACGAAGGTGGAGTTGAAGGAGTTCTCCTAAAACTTTAAGAGATATCTTCTTGTGTAACAAGGTAGTGACTGAAGCACTGAAGGAAGAAAAGACTGAATTTAAAGACAAAGATCCCTCTGCTCATACCAATAAAATGCTAAATGAGGATGATGGCAAACATGAGAAGAAACCCCAAGGGAGGAGTCATCCTACAATGAAGAAGGTAGTGAGAAAGGAGTGATCAAACTCTTTAATGAATGATTTATTCAATAAGAATTGGAAGAGACACCGGAAGCTAAAGTTTGACAAGAGACATAGAGATTCTATCTCTCAGAAGAATCAAAGCTTCAAAGAGTTTCTAACATGGCTCCATGGTTTGGGCCAAATGTGTGGAATGGTGGCTCCAAACACCAAGGCAGCCAATACCACCAGATCCTCCATTTGCTGAGTCATCCCACGCTGCTGAGTGGGATGACATGGAGTTTCCTTTTGACTTTATCTCCTTGCTGACGGAGATTTTGTACATTAGTTTATTTTTCCATTTTGTATTTTAGTTAGTATATTTTTCTCTGATGTTTTAATGTGCGCATTATAGTCCCTTCTATATGCCACTGCTTGTTCCATTGTGCAGGTTTTCCTTCTTGTGGTTTAATTATTGCTGAGGACAACAATGCTCTAAATCTGGGAATGGTGGGCTTGCGCCTTAGAACTGCAATTCTTCTATCAGGGGAGATATCCTAATTCTTTTCATTTTCTTAGTTATTTTTTATAGTTATTTGGTGTGCCATTAAAAAAATAATAATAATAATAAAAAAATAAAAAAAAAAATGTGTGTTTTTGAACAAATCCCAGGTTTAAATGTGCTCATCTTGTTAATGTACATGATTAAATTCTTGGAATATATTGTATGACTTTCTGACATAACATTGCATAGGCATAATTAGATTGCATGATTGCTCGTTTGTCTGAATTAATATTGTGAAATTCTGATAATGTCTGAGGTCAATTTTCTTGAGTCTGCATTGATACCATAGCTGTGAGGTTTTGAGCCTAAACACTGAAATTTTTGTTGAGAGGCCTCACTGTTGTAATACTCTAGAACTTGATTGGTTTCTCTGTGATTCATGCATTGATTGATATGATAAAGGCATTTTGTTCTTATTAGCTATTGGCCAAAATAACCCACATGTATGAAATTTTCCCTTGCTAGCCCCTTTGAGCTTGAACTTATTTGTTGATAAATGACCTATGGCCTAATTGATGGCTTAGCCTATATCCATGTGACTTACCTTGATTGAGATTGAATCACTAAATGTGTTGAAAATAAAATAAAGAAATTGAGGTAAGCTCCACAAAGGTCAAGTGATTAAGGGATATAAAAAAAAAAAAAAAATTCATCTATGCCCTTATAAAAAAAGAAAAAAAAGAAAGAAAATAAAGCAAGAAAAAGGAAAAGAGTAAAGGTGGCTGGAAGGAATTAATTCCCGAAATTCTGTGGGAATGCTAGTGGAGCAAAGATCATTGAATTGAATGTGTTAAAGTGAAATAATATCATTTTTTCAATCTCATTGTTGTTTGAGCTACTATCCATATATTCCTACCCTGTTACCCGGGCCAAGTTACAACCTGTGAAGTCCTTTTGATCAATTAATACATGTGTGAGATTCTTCATTTTTAAGAATTTTTGAGAATATGATCAAGCCTATGGTAGTGTTATAGCTTTGAGTGATTGAGTGCTCATTATACCCTTAAACACTGAGTGTTGAGTGAATATTATTTATCTGTGTGAGGGATAACCAATGTAGATTTGTATCTCTAAGAAGCTGATGACATTATTGGGAGTTTATGATGTTGAGTCAGGCATGCATGGCATATTGTGTCTGAGAGTGTCTCCGGAATGTTATGTTGGATTAATTGATTATTTCCTGGATTGAGTCTTGTATATTGCTGGGGACAGCAACGTTTAAATCTGGGAATTATTTGATATGCGATCAGCATATAAGGAATTCTAAGATAAAAAGAGGAAGAATGTTATTTAATCTGATGCAAGAAAAGGGCAAAATCAATGTTAAGTTGTCAAATATCTTAATCTGAGGTTATATACTGATTTTATGTTGATTTCATAGGAGAAATGCACAAATTGGAGCTGAAAAGGACAAAGTGAAACTAAAGGCCCACGCTACAAGCGTGGGAATGGCGCTTGCAGCATCAGAGGATCGCGCAACTATTGAATTCAGATTTTAAATTCGAAATTTGAATTCAATTTTATTTTAATTAAAACTTTCCGTTAAACGTTTCTGTAATAAATTCATACTTTAATATTTCCGTTATAACGTTTATGTAATAATTGTAAGGTTTCCGTTATACGTTTCGGAAGAAAGTCAAACAGAAGCTCCACGCTTCAAGCGTTCAAATCAACGCTTGAAGCGTGGGAAAAGACTTCAAGACAGTAAGTCTACGCTTCAAGCGTAGAACCCTACGCTTGAAGCGTGGAGAAGACGAAAAAAGGCAGAAGCTCCACGCTTGGAGCGTGGATCCTGCGCTCCAAGCGTAGGATTGAGATGGACAGCTGTCAGTTGCGAGAAAAGGAGGATTCTCAGGTTATAAAAAGGGCATAAGGCAACCCTAGGAGGACACTTTTCATATTCTGAACAATTGAGGTCATTCGGAGGCGGAAGCTCTGGAGAGAGATCTCTTTTTCTACCTTTCTGTAGTTCTTTTAGTTTATGTTTTCATTTGAATATTGGATTCTAGCCATGATAATGGTTGGCTAGAACCTCTTTGCTGTAGTTAGGGTCACGAACCCTTGTGAACCCCTGATACAATGGATTGAGTTTTATTGATATATTTATCTTTTGAATTTCGTTCTATTCTGATCGTATTGTTATTGTTATTATTAGATCCGATCAATCTAGTAAGTAATAATAAATCTGAAGATTAGGGCCAACAAGAGGGATCTGAGGTCTTTAATCCAGAAAGGGGATAGAACGACGGTATGAACATGATCTAGACATAGACATGATTCATATTGTAGATGTTTTAATTATCGATCTTTATGCTTGATCTCATATAGGGCACCTCAAGGAATTAGGGTTCTATATGAGATCAAAGGGTTAATTCCTCAAGGGATTGAGAATTAACTATTGATACCTTTATCTGATAATTATCTAATTTCACGATTTATATATTAATATTTAACTTAATCCAGAGTAAAAGGTGGGGATCATTGGTGAGTGTTCCCTACTACAGCGTTTTTCTCATATATTTAAACCCTTATTTCATTTCTTTTTCAAAAAGAACCAAAAACAAGTCTTTTAAATTTACAAATCAAATTCCCACACAATCCTGACATTCGTGTCAAAAACCTTTTGAAATATTTAATCTTAAAAGGAAGAGTTTTAATTGATTTAAACACACTCTCTGTGGATACGAACTTTGACTTATCATTGTATTACTTGCGCGATTCGGTACACTTGCCGATTCACGTCAGCTAGCCGATGGTGCACTGTGGCTCATTCTGGTGCACCGCGACTAGCCCATGGTGCACCACGACTCATTCTAGTGCGCTGCGGCTAGCCTACGGTACACCACGGCTCATTCTAGTGTGCTACGGCTAGCCTACGGTGAACCACGACTCATTCTGGTGCACCGCAGCTCATTATGGTGCAACGCGGCTAGCCCATGGTGCACCACGGCTCATTCTGGTGCACCTCGGCTCATTTTGGTGTACCTCGGCTCATTCTGGTGTACCTCGGCTAGCCCATGGTGCTCCACGGATCATTCTGGTGCACCGCGGCTAGCCCATGGTGCACCACGGCTCATTTTGGTGCAGCAATGCTCATTCTGGTGCACCCTAGCTCATTCTGGTGCACCGCGGCTATCCCATGGTGCACCACAGCTCATTTTGGTGCACCCCGGCTCATTCTGGTGTACTGCAGCTAGCCCATGGTGCACCACGGCTCTTTCTGGTACACCAAAGCTCATTCTTGTGTGCCGCGGCTAGCCCATGGTGAACCATGGCAATTGCTTTACTGTTTTAGGTTCTTGCCATTCCATGATGGCTTGAATTTTTTTCCCATCGGGCCTCACACCTGTAGCCCCCACCACATGTCCTAAGTACTCCACCTCCGGTTGGCCAAAGGAACATTTTTCACGTTTTGCAAATGCATATAAGCCTATTATATGGGGGGAGGAGGCATAGGCTCCAAAGATTCATTAAAAATCAACCCTTCCATGAAATCCAATGAGACTTGGAGAGGATGTTGGATATATTTAAGCATGGATGCTTCCAAAAAACCAGATCAAGATTCGGTGCCTGGGTACGATTTTCCATTTTTTCAGATTTTCTCAAATTAAGCCTATTGAAAAATTAAAATTAAATTAATCCCATGGAGAAAAATCATGAGACTTTGGGAATAGTAAGATATTGTTTTTCCAAGCATGCTTGCGAAAAATCAGATCGAAATTCAATTTCTAGGTCCGAATTTGGACTTCTTCCTCCTCAGAAAAAAGGTATTTACTTGTGCAAAATCGGCAACTGCATATAAGGCTATTATAGGGGGAACAACTGCCTCCCTTCCCACGCCCGCGGTGGGCTGTGCACCTGGTGCCCGATGAGATGCCCCGGATGGTTGAATTAGTACCCCAGGAGGCGCGCCTGGTGCCTGATGTGGTGCCCCGACCGCCAGGCATGGTGCACCTTATGCTTGAGTCGGTGCCTGACGAGGTGCATGGTGCACCACGGCTCATTCTGGTGCACCGCAGCTATACCATGGTGCACCACCACGACTCATTCTGGTGCACCATGCTAAGCCCATGGAGCACCACGACTCATTCTGGAGCACCGCGGCTATCCCATGGTGCACCACGGCTATCCCATGGTGCACCACGGCTCATTCTGGAGCACCGTGGCTATCCCATGGTGCACCACGGCTCATTCTGGTGCACCCCGGCTAGCCGATGGTGCACTGCGGCTCATTCTGGTGCACCGCGACTAGCCCATGGTGCACCACGGCTATTCTAGTGCGCTGCGGCTAGCCTACAGTGCACCACGGCTCATTCTGGTGCACCCCAGCTCATTATGGTGCAACGCGGCTAGCCCATGGTGCATCACTCACGGCTCATTCTGGTGTACCTCGGCTAGCCCATGGTGCACCACGGATCATTCTGGTGCACCGCGGCTATCCCATGGTGCACCACGGCTCATTTTGGTGCACTGCAGCTAGCCCATGGTGCACCACGGCTCATTCTGGTGCATCGTAGCTAGCCCATGGTGCACCACGACTCATTCTGGTGCATTGCGGCTAGCCCATGGTGCACCACGGCTCATTCTGGTGCATCGTGGCTAGCCCAAGGTGCACCACGGCTCATTCTCGTGCACACTGGCGCATTCTGGTGCACCACGACTCATTCTGGGGCACTGCGGCTAGCCCATGGTGCACCACGGCTCATTGTGGTGCACCGCGGCTCATTGTGGTGCACCAATGCTCATTCTGGTGCACCCCAGCTCATTCTGGTGCACCGCGGCTATCCCATGGTGCACCACGGCTCATTCAGGTGCACCCCGGCTCATTCTGGTGCACCGCGGCTAGCCCATGGTGCACCACGGCTCTTTCTGGTGCACCGCGGCTAGCCCATGGTGCACCACGGCTCATTCTAGTGTACTGCGGCTCATTCTAGTGCACCACGGCTAGCCGGCTAGCTCATGGTGCACCATGGCTCATTCAGGTGTACCGAGACTAGACAATGGTGCACCACGGCTCATTCTGGTGCACCGCGGCTAGCCCGAGGTGCACCATCATTCGGTGCACCACGGCTCATTCGGTGCACCGCGGGTGGTGCACCACGGCTTATTCTGGTGCACGCGGTGCACCATTCTGGTGCACCGCGGCTAGCCTAGCCCATGGTGCACCACCTCATTGTGGTGCATGGTGCATGGTGCACCACAGCTCATTCTGGTGCACCCCGGCTCGTTCTGGTGCACCATAGCTCATTCTGCTGCACCGCGGCTCATTCTGGTGCACCTCGGCTAGCCCATGGTGCACCACGGCTATCCCATGGTGCACCACAGATCATTCTGGTGCACCGTGGCTAGCCAATAGTCCACCACGCCTCATTCTGGTGCACCGCGGCTAGCCCATGGTGCACCCCGGCTCATTCTGGTGCACTGCGGCTCCTTCTGGTGCACCCCATGACAAAGTCCCTTGTCCAACCAGCTTCTTTTCTGACTTTCTTTCCTCTTCTTATGACTTGGTCTTGGTCCTCTCTCCCAGTGGTTCCATCTTCTCCTACCTGCTCTCCTTGTTCCCCTCCGAGCCTTCCTCCACCACCTTCATGATTGAGGTTCATATCATTTCCCCCATCCCTTAAAAACTCGATCTTGCCCTCAAAGATCGAACTTTGGGTACGCCTCGCTAAAGTCAGCGACTGATACCCAAGAGGCATCCTCCAAGGCTAGTCCTTTCCATTGTACCAAGATCAGCAGATCAGACCCCTTTCCGGTCGTCACCGTGCGAGAACGCACGATTGCTAGATGTTCGATCACCGGATGGTTCTCCCATGTGGTCTCCGGCAAGGCCTGGGGGTGAAAGAATGAGTTTTGACGAAATGCTTTGAGCAACGACACATGGAAGACCGGGTGTATACGAGATCCGGTTGGAAGTGCTAAGCGGTAGGTCACCTGGCCGATCCGCTCCGTAACTGGGAAGGGACCATAATATCGACGGCTCAGCTTGGAGTATGTCTGGTTGCGCACCGATTTCTGCCTGTATGGTTGGAGTTTGACCAAGACTTGGTCACCGACAGCAAAGTGGACATCCCGGCGGTGCTTGTCAGCTTGATTCTTCATACGCTGACGGGTACGATCCGAATAATTGCGTCCCTCTGTATCAGAAGGTTGTCCACCGCTTCAATAGGGGACGTTCCTCCATCGTAGTCTGCAGGGCAGGGGTAAACGCCCATACAAGATCTGAAAAGGTGTGGTTCCAATTGAGGACTGAAAGGAAGAATTGTATGAGAACTCAGCCCAACGTAAATATTGTGCCCAACTCTTTGGACTTTCCATGGTGAGATTTGATCTTCCAAGGCATCAGGATGATTGGCAGTGCTGAAATGGAGGCGAGTCCCACTCAACCTGGAAAGCTCTTTGCCAAAATTTGCTGAGGAACACCCGATCTCGGTCAGATACAATGGAACGGGGAACTCCATGATGTCGGCAAACGTCCGAGACAAACACTGATGCTACCTTTGAAGCTGTAAAATTCCCAGCCAAAGCCGAGAATAGGGCGTACTTTGAGAGTCAATCGACCACCACCATTATGGCTGTTTTGCCGTCGGATGGAGGTAGGCCAACGATGAAATCCATCGATAAGTCCTCCCAGACCGCGTGGGGGATTGACAAAGGCTGCAGGAGTCCAGCAGGGGAGAGGGGCTGATATTTGGTGACCTGACATATGGGGAAGGTGCGCACAAACTCTTGCACATCATGTTTCAGATTGGGCCAATAATAATGGGTGGAGAGTCCATGCAGCATTTTATGTATTCCACCATGTCCTCCAATGACCGTGGAATGTAAGTTATGCAGCAATGTGACCTTCATGTCCGAGTTGCTGGCAAGGACTATTCGGCCCTTGTAAAATATCAACCCTTCTTTCAGAGTGTAATGTTCAAAGCCGTCTTGATGTTCAGCAATAGCTGTGGATATGCGTACCAACTCTGGATTGCTCTTGACTTCAGCCTTTAGTGAGTCCAACAGAGGATTGATTAGAGTTGACATAGCCAGTAGTAGTGGTTGCTCACCAGCTTTATCCTTCTCCCATTCATGTACGCGGGATAAGGCGTCTGCTACTTTATTGCTGGCACCAGGGTAATACTCTATTGTATAATCATATCCCAATAATTTCACCAAAAATCATTGTTGTTCAGGAGTCTGAATGACTTGAGCCATGAGCTCCCTTATACTGTGCTGGTCAGTTCTGATTGTGAATTTTCTTCCTAACATGTATTGGCGAAACTTGGCGACTCCTTCAGTTATAGCAAACAATTCCCGCACGTAGGTTGACGATTGCTGCATCTTGGGAGATAATTTACTGCTGAAGTAGGCAATGGGCTTATTTTCTTGGAGGGGATGTTGAATATATTTAAGCATGGATGCTTGCAAAAAACCATATCAAAATTCGATGCCTGGGTATTATTTTCAATTTTTTTGGATTTTCTCAAATCACGCCTCTTGAAAAATTAATTTTAAATTAATCCCATGTAGAAAAATAACGAGACTTTGGGAATAGTAAGATATGGTTTTTACAAGAATGCATGCAAAAAATCAGACCAAAATTAATTTCTAGATCCGAATTTGGACTTCTTCCTCCTCCGAAAAAAGGTATCTACTTGTAGAAAACTGGCAACTACATATAAGGCTATTATAGGGGGAGCAGCTGCCTACCTTCCCACACTTGCGATGGGCTATGCAGGGGCGCCATAGGGGCTCTCCCTAGATCTCATGCAAGCCTTCCCAAGCTTGGGGGGCCTGGGTATTGTGTACATCACCGAGGGAGGTGGGTTAAGCCTTTGATGCCTGCTAGGAGCAGCATCGTGCACACCAATGTCCCGCTGTGTTGAGGATGAGTTCCCACGACAACGTTGCGTGGCTCGTTCAGCCATCGACGATGCAAGAGCAATGGATCCCGGGGCATCCCACGTGGGTGCTTGATTCCATTCGCATCCACAGCCGAACGTCGCCCATTCGGTGCGTCCCTCTCGATTCCTGAAACCCTGGGGACACAATCGCGATGACATGGTACTCGCATCCATCCAAGCCCCCACCACATGTCCTAAGTACTCCACCTCCGGTTGGCCAAAGGAACATTTCTCACGTTTTGCAAATGCATATAAGCCTATTATATGGGGGAGGAGGCATAAGCTCCAAAGATTCATTAAAACTCAAACCTTCCATGAAATCCAATGAAACTTGGAGAGGATGTTGGATATATTTAAGCATGGATGATTCCAAAAAACCAGATCAAAATTCGGTGCCTGGGTACGATTTTCTATTTTTTCAGATTTTCTCAAATTAAGCCTATTGAAAAATTAATATTAAATTAATCCCATGGAGAAAAATCATGAGACTTTGGGAATAGTAAGATATGGTTTTTCCAAGCATGCTTGCGAAAAATTAGATCGAAATGCAATTTCTAGGTCCGAATTTGGACTTCTTCCTCCTCAGAAAAAAGGTATTTACTTGTGCAAAACCGGCAACTGCATAGAAGGCTATTATAGGGGGAACAGCTGCCTCCCTTCCCACGCCCGCGGTGAGCTGTGCACCTGGTTCCCGACGAGATGCACCGGATGCTTGAATTGGTGCCCCATGAGGCGCGCCAGGTGCCTGACGTGGTGTTCCGACCGCCAGGCATGTTGCACCTTATGCTTGACTCAGTGCCTGACGAGGTGCATGGAGCACCACGGCTCATTCTGGTGCACCGCAGCTATCCCGTGGTGCACGACCACGACTCATTCTGGTGCACCATGATAGCCCATGGAGCACCACGACTCATTCTGGAGCACCGCGGCTATCCCATGGTGCACCACGGCTCATTCTGGTGCACCGCGGCTAGCCGATGGTGCACTGCGGCTCATTCTGGTGCACCGCGGCTATCCGATGGTGCACCACGGCTCATTCTGGTGCACCTCGGCAAGCCCATGGTGCACCACGGCTCATTCAGGAGCACCGCGACTATCCCATGGTGCACCACGGCTCATTCTGGTGCACCACGGCTAGCCGATGGTGCACTGCGGCTCATTCTGGTGCACCGCAACTAGCTAATGGTCCACCACGGCTCATTCTGGTGCACCGCGAGTGGCCCATGGTGCACCACGGCTCATTCTGGTGCACCCCAGCTCATTATGGTGCAACGCGGCTAGCCCATGGTGCACCACGACTCATTCTGGTGCACCTCGGCTCATTCTGGTCTACCTCGGCTCATTCTGGTGTACCTCGGCTAGCCCATGGTGCACCACGGATCATTCTGGTGCACCGCGGCTAGCCCATGGTGCAACACGGCTCATTCTGGTGCACTGCAGCTAGCCCATGGTGCACCACGGCTCATTCTGGTGCATCGTGGGCTAGCACCGGCTGGTGCACCACGGCACATTCGATGGAGCACCGCGGCTATCCCATGGTGCACCACGGCTAGCCGATGGTGCACTGCGGCTCATTCTGGTGCACCGCGACTAGCCCATGGTGCACCACGGCTCATTCTAGTGCGCTGCGGCTAGCCTACGGTGCACCACGGCTCATTCTAGTGTGCTACGGCTAGCCTACGGTGAACCACGGCTCATTCTGGTGCACCCCAGCTCATTATGGTGCAACGCGGCTAGCCCATGGTGCACCACGGCTCATTCTGGTGCACCTCGGCTCATTCTAGTGTACCTCGGCTCATTCTGGTGTACCTCGGCTAGCCCATGGTGCACCACGGATCATTCTGGTGCACCGCGGCTAGCCCATGGTGCACCACGGCTCATTCTGGTGCAGCAATGCTCATTCTGGTGCACCCTAGCTCATTCTGGTGCACCGCGGCTATCCCATGGTAGGCAACTCAAGCAAGTGGAGAATCTCACAAAAGGACAAATTAGCAAGAGGAGAAGCATAAGTTGTTTTGCTATAGGGTACAAAATATGTCATTTTGAAAAATGACCGAAAAGAAGGATGGAACAATGACCCTAGTTCTACAATGAAACATTATTGCCAAGTCCAAGAAAAGGTCATTCTAAGCCTCGTTTGGTGTAGATAATGAAAGGATCGTACTAAGGAACCTTTGCCTTGTGCTCTTGTGATATACTCGAGGATACGAGTCACAACATCCCAGTGACTATCATACAGAGCTTGTAGAAACGATCTAGCCTTAGACAAATGGAGATTTGGATGGTGAGATAGTTTAGAGATAAATGCTCCCTATGCCTTAGAATTTGAAGACTACGCTACCTTAGTTGCTAGAAAAACTTAAGATGAACCAAATACTTGGTCTGAAAATGACGTACTAGGTGTCGCTTGAATTTAAGATTACCATAATCATCTTTGCCAAAGATTGTAGCTTTGTCTATATACATCACTATATAATTGATCCTCTTTCAACCTAGGTTGTCAGTAGCGGCCTGTACAAGTGTGCAACGCGATGCTACCCGCTGTTTGACATTGATTGTGGAATTATGTGTTTGATTTTGTGCAATTCATTTTTCATTTGTGTTTAATTTTGGATACTTCCTTTATGTTCCTACTTCCTTTATGTTCCTACTTCCTTGTATTTGAAATTGATTGTGGAATTATGTGTTTGATTTTGTGGAATTCATTGTTCATTTGTGTTTAATTTTGGGTCCTTCCTTTATGTTCCCACTTCCTTGTATTTGACATTGATTGTGGAATTATGTGTTTGATTTTGTGTGACTTCTTATGTTTGAGCATTTATATTTGTGTAGTATTAGACTGTTAGTATAGTATATGTAGAATTAATACTTCACCGTAACGGTAATACCGCTACACCGCTATGCCATTTCAGGGTCGGCTGCTTCCATCCTGTAACTGCTACTGACAAGTATGCTTTCAACATACTTGATTAAGTTTTGACAAAAGAATACAAGAACTTGCCTACAAAAGGCTAAAAAACATAAGTCATGACCCTCTAGAGGTACTAGGGTGAATTGGGAAGACAAAAAAGGCATTATTATCCTCGGATATAGGCTTTTCAAGATTTTGAAATGTAGTTTTTGACTCATGTCTAGGTCTAATTTGGTTTTGGTGGGAGCCATTATGAAGGTGTACTTTAGAAAACCAATTGTGGCCTGAAACAAGTCAAAATTGTCCTTAAATCTATCAATGGGGGAATTTATTTTTGATTGTTGTCTTATTGATGGTCTATTATTTTGTACATTCAACAATATCTATCTTTCTCAAAGGTCAATAATGTAGGTACTGCACAAGGTGTAGAATTTGAGTAGCATGTGGTTGGAATGACTAGGCTTTTATATCAATTGGTATATAACTAGTGAATAAAAAGGAAGGAGAGAGGATTATAAAGAGAGGAAACATGTATTCTTTCTCAAAATAGTGAATTACTACCTTCATATTTACCACAGAGGGCCTTTTAAGGCATTATGGAAGAGGGGGCCCTATAAAATTTGTCCCTTGCTGGTTCCACCTATGGTTTCTATAATCTAAGTATAATATAAGTACGGAGAACGATCCATCTCATAATTTTATTTATTAGTCAATGTACACTGCTTCGCCAAACTGGGAAACTAAGAAAGGAAACAAAGTATTTGGGAAATCCCTAGAATAATATGAGGTATCAGCAAAAATAAGGAAACAAAAGGAAAAAATGAAGCAAAATCGGAAACATCGACTCTAATCCCTGAAGTGTATATCTCGAAAATTCCGAGATTCCTCTCCAACACTCCCCCTCAAGTTGGGAAATAGAAGTTAGTCATGCCCAGCTTTCTAACATTGGAATCAAATTGATTTCAACAATGCCTTTGTAAGAATATTTACTTGCTGAATCTTGGAATATAGTGTAAGGTGAATGTGTTACACTTCCAATTTCTGACTTGACCAAGATCATGTCAATCCTCATATGCTTCATCCTGTCATGTTGGATTGGGTTATGGATCCGAGTTTACTTTGTAGTAAAATTCCATTTCACCACAAATGGATTAGGTTGCTTCCCTAAAGATCTAATGCTATGCACATGGATCCGGGTTCTGTCAAAGTATTTTATTAAAATAAAATGAAACCAACTTAGTTACATTATTGACTGTAAACTTTTTGCATAGAATAGTTTTTATTTATAAAAATTGCATGCATTCATTAGCAATTCTATTGCACTAAAAGTTCTAGCAGATTCTCTCAATGTAATGAGACTCGCACAAACATAATCATATTTTCAACTGAACCATTTGATTTGTCACTACCTCAACACACATGTTGTATTTTAGATGTGTTCTGGACTAAAGGTTCTACTTTTTGACCACTTGTATTGGCAGGATTGATTGTTCTCATTGTCGATAATAGCAGTTCTTCTTGATGTGATGATGGTAAGAAAAGTTGAGAAAATTGACCACATACCTCTTGATGTAAAGGTGGTAAGACAAGTTGCAACAATTCAGCACTTGTGATGTCAAGATGGTAAGAAAAGTAGAGGCACTTTGCCATTTCCCTGCCCGAAAACAAAATTTTAAGGATGATTGGATATCATGACTTTGTTCTTGACCATTTGGCCTATTAATTTCCACTTGCTAGGGGATATCCCACAATAGGGGAGGGCCTCAGGCACTAGGCTGTTCTTTTTTTGGATAACAGTTTTCTGTCAATCATAATGATATATGTATTTGATAGTTGCTTTCAAACATTTTTTTTAATAGTAGGCCAGATAGTAGGCCAGATAGTTACCACCAAAGATGGAAGTACTGTGGCTGCAATATTCAACCAACTATATCAGCTAGGCAATGAGTGTTGGTGGTTGGACAATGGCAGAGTGAGAAATTTTTTAAAGGGGATAAGATAAGGAGACACCTGATAATAATATCACTGGCTCTTCACTCTCTCTCGAGTGCTTTATCAATTCAGAAATATTATGGGAAGCAAAAAGAGATGTATATGCTTTAGTCATATGGTGTTCTAAGGAACTCATTATGATATGTTTTTGGTCATATCTTATTAATTTAATTCATGTCACTGTGATTTTACTGCATAATCTTCTGCAATTGGTGGCGGTGCTGGATTATTTACGGAAGCATTTGTCACTTTTCTCTCTGCTTTGGTGAACCATGGTCCCTATTTGTATGTGAAGCACAAAAATTCAGAGAGTAAGATTTTTTATCTTCTTATTATAATATATGGTTTAATAATGAGTTTTATAATTCTCATGTTGAAGGAGAATTGAAATCTCATGTTGTAGAGATAAAAAGTATGTGGGATCCATGTGTTAGAAAAAATTATATGTAGGCCCCATGTCAGCATGGAAATCGAAGGGTGTGTAGGAAAATTGCAATTCTCATGTTGAATGAGAATTATAAAACCCTTTAATAATTTGCAACCAAATTAATATTTTTTTTTTAATTTTTTTTTTTAGAGGACTAGACGTATCAGGGAAACTGATTTGGTTTAGCTAGAAATAATTTAATAGTTAGGTTGATATTATTGGAATTGTTTGTCAATGGGATTGAGATCCTTGCATGCACGGTTTCCACGAACACGTGCCTTGTCAACTAGAGGTAAATTGAAACATGGACAAAGAACCAAGTAAGAAGCAATTTGTAATGAAATAAAGATGAAAATACTGCGTTTCATGCAAATTTAGTCAAACGTTAAATTCATTTCAACATTTCAACTTACTAGCTGCAATGACAAACAATATAATTGAGCTATATTCAAATTAAAAAATGTTTCGAGTTCTTGTTGATTTGTAAAAGCGGTGTGCAAAATCCATTTTGGTCCATAGCATAGCATACGAAAATGAAAGGTAGAGCAGAAAACATATATTAAATTTTTTTTTCATTGATGTTTATCGGTCAATCAAATTAATTGTATCATGTCTTGATTAGTTCATAGAAAAGGATATGGCAGCAGCGTGCGACAGTGGAGAGTACAATCAGAGAGAAGGGAAGAGAGAGGCTATACAAGAATCAAATCAGGACTGTCGGATCAAAAAATCAATCTAACGGTAGAATTGATTGGTAGTAACATGATAGTAATCCTATTTGGTTGTTATAATATCCTACCCCGTATTTTGATACATATTTGATAATTTTTTACATTTTTCTCCTCCACATTTACTCTTTTATGAAAAAGAGAATGCAAAAAAAAAGCATCAATTATGAACCAAAATTAAGATGACATAAAATTGTGTCCTTTAATATGACAGCTATTTTTTTGTTTTCATTCAATAAATCATTCATTGTGTGTTTAGACTCTAAATTAATTTCATTGTAAAATTAATTATTTTTCAGCTTTTTGATAAAACATGTATGATTTAATATTTCTATTTTTGCTGCATAAAATGATTAAATGACACATTCATATAAAAATGATTGAGTTTTATTAAATTTTTTCTCTATCTTTTCTTCATAATGAGATCCATTCACTTTTATATAAATATGAAGATAAATATTTTCTCCAGTAAAAATATAAATATTTTTTCTAAACATGTATCATCATTTTGTCATGTATGCATTTTTCTCCGTGGCAACGTCCATTGCGTTCATGTTCTTGAGTCCAAATCTCTAATATCATATACGTAGATATTTAAGAATAATGAGGTAAAGCCACAAAAATTGTATAAAAATAAAGGGTAAATGATTCTTGAGATAAGTTATCTTTGTAAGCGCAAAATGATATTATTTTATGATGGAAATTAAAGTATTTTTATAATGCTAATTTATTACAGGATTATATTAATCTTTATCATTATAATTTTTTAATCTTATAATACAAAAGTATGTTATTTTGTACTCATCGAAGATAATTTATATCAAATAACTAGAGAAATACTTTTTCTAAAAATAAAAAATAGTGAACCATTATGACTACTACAGTAGAGAAATAATTTAGATTCGATTTCCACTAAAAAAATTAAAACTTGTAAGAATATTGAAGGCGACTCACAGTTGGTATAAAAAAAAAAACATAGTGAACCGTTACATAAACAAGAAGTATTCTACAGGGGGAGGACCGCAATGAAAGTGTAGCAGCTCTTTAGCCTTGTCGGTGCTTCTACGGATGCGACGCATCTGTTGGCGGAAAGATGGAGGCTCCGGCAGCAAGTGATATTTTGAGTAAGAGACGGAAGGCGCTCTCCATTCGCTTATTCTCAAAAGTAGTTTTTAAATTAAAATAAGGGTTTTCGTTTTATCATTTAACACGATACAATAAAATTTCCTACACACACAACATTTTGTGGAATCTCTATAACGTTGCGCAATCACTTTTCCTATAACATAATTCTTAAAATAATCATTAAATAACTTTTTAAAATTTATTTCTAACTTAAGCTTTAAAGTTTTAACTTCAATTTTTAAGATTTATTTTTAACTAATATAACTTTCTGGGACCGGATCCGTTTGCAAATTTTTTAGAATTTTTTTATAAATTACACTATGTTCTCCAGGAAAACATAGTGTAGTTTGTAAAAGTTTGTATTCTCCCGGAAGAATATAGTGTAATTTGGAAGAGTTTGTAAACAAAAAAATTTATAAATATAATCTACCCCTAACTTTCAGGTTAGAAAAAGAAAAAGAAAAGGTCAAACATTTTCTTTAGCCACTATTTAAAAGAACACTGCTATTAAATTAGGGTTCTTTTTTAGTTGTAAGAGAATTATTTCTCTCTAGTTGTAAGAGACTTATTCCTCCTACCGAGACATCTTGTATATCACAATTTTGTTTTTTAATGTATAGTGAGGCTCACCACATCATGCATTTATAGTAAAAGAAACAATTCTCCTATAACTCGAGACTTCTTTTTCTTATTAAATTATGATCACAAAATAGTCCTTGTAGCTACGGTCAATTCAATAATATATTATCACTGTCTTATATGTATATTTTTTCCTGCTAATGTTACCTTAAAAGTGCACATATTTACTGAATAAGTATAGCTCAATTGGCAACACAGAGTAGTAGAAAGAGAACACATATTCGATTCCTACCAAATAAATCTTTGAAAAAAGACGAAAAACTATAACAGTAACTAAGTCTCAAGTCAGGATTAATCTTATAGTCAATACAAAAAGTTGAAATTTGAAACTATGAAGACACTTGGGGGCAAACTCACTTCAAAAAGTTAATTAGAGTTGGTATATATAAAAAAAAAAAAAAAATTTGTGCCTATTGGATCCAAATCTTCTCCAATATATCATATGCGTTACGTATTTAAGAATGATGAGGTAAATCCACCGAAAAATGTTTAAAATAAAACACAGTGAACCGGGACATAACCAATAAGTATTCTACAGTACAGGATGAGGAGTGCAATGAAATTATTTTCTAAATTTAAGTTAGAAAAAAAGAAAATTAAGGTACACATTTAAGAAGCAGCATACATATCAAATATGCAATGAACTCATTATAAACAAAAGCATAACTTGATATGCAGCTGCACCTACACTAAACATTAACACGTTCAATAATGATCATACGCCCGTAATATACAAGCTAGCTGCAAATACAATGTCACGCTTTATTGCGTTAGAAGCAATTTCCATTTTTTTGCAGAGAGCAGAATTACCCATAATTGCTGCAGCATTTTTAAATTCCCTACATGTCTCGGCTAACCTGACAATGGTCCTCACTATCAGGCCTTCAGGAACATCAGTAAGCTCACATATTTCAGCAAACAGAGTACCCTACATTGAAAAATATAAATTATTGATCAGTTGCCCCATAAACCAATGATGAAAGTATGGAACTAAATAGGGGGGTTATTTTCAGTAGAAGGAAACCTTTGCCCATTCATGAACCGGTTTGATTATTTTTTGAACTGGTTAATAACTGGGTCAAATCTGACCTAACTTGATTTCTGACGTGGGTCTGACTTGGTTTTAAAATCGGGTCAAATCAGATTTGACCCGCTTTTGACTTGGTTTCAAAACTTGTTTTTGATTTATTTTTTTATAGTTATTGATTTTTCTTAAACTCATAATTTAATTATTTATTTATTTTAAAATATATAATAAATTTGATATTTGTTGAATAAATACAGGAATGTAATTTGATATTTGAAAATTTTGTTTTTGGAAATGATATTTGAAATTTTGAATGGTGAGTTATATTGATAAAAAAAAAGTTCCCAGCAATTACTCTCTAGAAATTACTTTGTTGAACTGTCAACTATCAACAAGAAAGAACACTAGCATAGGGCATTTTATATCTATGATGCACGGACATGGACACGTACGGGACACGACATGACACGCCGACATGTTAATTCTAAAAAATGTTATATTTCGACACATTGAGACACTGTTTTGATATTAAATAAATTTTTTAATATATATAATATAATTTATATTTAATACATATAAAAGTCCATAATAAGTCATATAACCAATCAAATATTTAAATTTCATAACACAAATATAAATAATTTTTCGTACTTTGTTAATATTTCATATCAAATTTCATATCGGAACAAAATTGTGTGGGAAAGCTTGGGAAAATTGTAAAGAGAGAAATTGGGAGAGATTAGAGCCTCTCAAATGTACTAGCCTATCTCTCTTTCATTTTTGCAATTTTTCTGCTATAGTAATCTATTTCAAACAAGAAATTATACAAGTGTCTATTTAGCGTTACTTCTACGTTTGATTCCAAACAAATTGTTTGGTATCATATGTTGTAAGATATTTTATGTGTGTTGTGTGGAGTTCTTCAAATAGGTGGTGAGCAAAATATTGCAATATATACAAAGTGGAAGGAAGAAATACAAGACAACAATTTATTTACTAGATAAAATAATCTTATCAGTAAAGAAAATAGAATGATTTTCACTTTGACTTCAAATGATACAATGTCATCTAAATAATAGTGGGAAAAGGTTGTAACGGGTAATGAAGGATCAAAGAAAATCCATTTTGCCATTCTTCACTTTGTTGCCAAGAAACATTCACATACATCTTTCATCAGCTTCATCACAGAGAAATCTGAACCCATAATTGTGTTCAATTTATATTTTTCTTCCCACAGCTTTAAGAACT
>JAVKPL010003708.1:0-20561 GCA_032173675.1 Gastrolobium villosum
TACCATTTGCTAAAATAAAAATAAAAATCTAATCTCAAGAATCTAAGGTTATTTGTAATATTGTAAATACAATCCCCGGCAACGGCGCCAAAAACTTGTTGCGATCTCGGCAAGTGCACCGATCGTTCCAAGTAATAAAGTGATAAGTAAGTATCGTCTCCACAGGGATTGATAAACAATTACTACTATAACCAGTCCTCTTAAGTTAGATAAATCGATTGGTTGTTGACAAATAATTGTAATTTAAATTAAATGACAATAAAAGTAAAAGATTTGTTTTTAGGGTTTTTATGAAAAAGACTTAAAATAGATGAAGAAATGTTTTTGTAGAAAAAGTGATGAAGAAGACTGTAGCCAGGGTACATTCACCAATTGTTCCCAATTTTACTTCGGATTGATTCATAATACCTATCGAAATTAACAATTCAGACAAATTATCATCTTTTAGAAATAATTAGTTAGATCCCAATCCCTTGGCGATCTTAACCCTTTACTTCAATTGGAACCCTAATCCCTTAGTAATTCCGCCTGAAAATAAGCATTATGTAGATAAATCCCACGACTGCAATCCATACAAGTCTATCCCTAGAACATGCATGGAGAGTCATCTTTATCTCCTTTCAGGATCAGTATTCCAACATCCCTATTGTGAATCCTGATCCCCAGAATATTATTCCCTATTAGGTTGATCAGATCTAACAGAAATAATATCAATACGCTCAAGATAAAAGATGAAATATATTAACTCAATACATAGAATGATTCAATCCTTGTAGCAATTGTTTACAAAGGGATCATGCCCCTGACTACAGAAATAGATCTAGCCAATCAACATCATGATCGCTGATCTGATTTCAACATAAACTAGAAAAAGAAAATAAAGAAGAATACAAGAACAGAGTGATGAACACGAAGAACGCCTCCTCTAGGTCTTGTGATGTGTATTCTGAGATGTGTTTCTTCAGAGGTTGAGTCTCCTTTTATAAGAGGGATTCTGACCTAATTTGCATTTTTTAATCTTCTCACTTTCGCGCTTCCCACGCTCAGAGCGCCACTCCCGCGCTCTGGGCGTGGGAGTTTCTGCCATTTTTTTACTTCCCGCGCTGATGGCGCGGACCGCGCTCTAGCGCGGTTCCTTCTCTCCATTTTTGCCTTCTCGCGCTCTCAGCGCCACTCCCGCGCTGAGAGCGTGGGAACCTAGGTCTTTTTGATATGTTTTTGCCTCCTTTTGTTCATCTTCTTTGATATTCAGACTTTGGATATTTTTACTCTTTTTCTCTGCTTTTCTTGCATTGATTGAGTCATTTTCTTCCTCTTTTTGCCTTGTAATTTCCTATATGCTGACCGCATATCAATCATCTCATGTGACCCCTATTCTAGCAACCCCTCTTCCAACAAATCAAATTCCTCCTCAAGTTCCAATCTCGGAACCACCTGAAACAATCCATCATAGTGCAGAACCTCCTTCACCGCATGAGATTCCAAGTTTTCCATACATAGCTGAGTCACCTGCAGGGGACAACACTGAAGCACAAGTAGAAACCACTACTGAGGTAAGTCCTGTCCATAATATAGAACTTTCAATCACTACTCCTAGCATCCCATCCCAACAAGTCAGAAGGTCAGATAGACCAACCAAAGGTATATCAAAACCTTTGTATGAAGCAGATCCAAAAGCAAAAGTCAAGTATCCGATAAGCAATTATGTTTCCTCTCACAAGCTTTCCGGATCATATGCTCTAACACTCAATCAATTATCCACTGTATCTATTCCTAATAGTGTGCAAGAAGCGTTGGAGGACCCAAAATGGAAACAAGCAATGAATATCGAAATGGAAGCACTCCAAAAGAATGAAACATGGATGTTAACTTCCTTACCTAATGGCAAAAGAAAAATTGGATGCAAGTCGGTGTACACTGTAAAGCTCAAGGCGGATGGAAGTATTGATAGATACAAAGCGAGACTTGTGGCAAAAGGATATACACAAAATTATGGTGTGGACTATCAAGACACATTTGCTCTCGTGGCTAAACTTAATACAATTCGGATCCTCATATCCATAGCAGCCAACAGAGACTGGCCCCTAAAACAATTTGACGTAAAAAATGCCTTCTTGAATGGTGATTTAGAAGAAGAGGTATACATGGAAGTTCCACCAGGAGTAAACTAGCACCTTCAAAAGATAATGTAGTCTGCAAATTGAAGAAGGCTTTGTATGGTCTCAAACAATCACCTAGGGCATGGTTTGGAAGGTTCACTATGGCAATGAAGAAGTTTGGATATAAACAAAGTAACTCAGATCATACATTGTTCATAAAACATAACAATGGGAAGGTAGCTATACTCATTGTCTATGTGGATGATATGGTACTAACAGGGGATGATGTGGAAGAAATGAAGTTACTTGAAAAAATATTAGCCTCTGAATTCGAAATGAAGGATCTAGGCCAATTAAAATACTTCCTTGGAATAGAAATTGCAAGATCCAAACAAGGCATATTTTTATCTCAAAGAAAGTACATCTTGGACCTCCTAGCCGAAACAGGAATGATGGCTTGTAAGCCAACTGATACACCAATTGAGATGAACCACTCGCTGGCTATATACCCAGATCAGATTAAAGTAGACAAGGACAGATATCAAAGGTTAGTAGGGAAGCTAATTTATCTGTCACACACTAGACCTGATATTGCCTATTCAGTTAGTGTGGTAAGTAGGTTCATGCACTCTCCTAGTAAAGAACACATGAATGCAGTATATCGCATTCTCGGATACCTTAAGGGTTCACCAGGAAAAGGTCTTTTATACTCCAAAAAAGGTAATAAAACCGGCATAGAAGGGTACACTGATTTAGACTGGGCTGGAGATAAAACTACTAGGAAATCAACTTCAGGATACTTTACTTTTGTAGAAGGCAACTTAGTCACTTGGAAAAGCAAGAAACAAAAAATGGTCGCAAGATCTAGTGCAGAGGCCGAATACAGAGGGATGGCTCAAGGTGTTTGTGAACTCCTATGGATTAAAAGCATTCTTATGGATCTGGGAATTACGTATGAAGAACCCATGAACTTATACTGTGATAATAAAATTGCAATAGACATTGCCCACAACCCTGTACAACATGATAGAACAAAACATGTTGAAATAGATAGGCATTTCATTATAGAAAAGTTGGATGGAAAGATTATTCAAACTCCCTATTTATGGTCTGAAGAACAGATTGCAGATGTACTAACTAAAGCCGTATCAGGAAGAGCCTTTGAAGAAATGACTAACAAGTTGGACATGATTGACACACATGCACCAACTTGAGGGGGAGTGTTGAAAGAAAGTTTGTAAATTTAAATTACTGTTACAAAGTTAATTTAATTTACTGTTACAACTGTTACAAAGTTAATTTAGTGTTACAAAGTTAATTACAATTACTGTTACAGAATTGTTAGGATATTTTTCTTATTGTAACAAAGTTGTACATTTGTATATATACCTCATTAGAGAGGAAGATCTACAATGAAAAAAAGGAATCATTATTCACCTGTATTGCATTCTCACAGATCTGAATTTCAAACTAACTGCTTTATTCTTGAAACTTCTTGTAAATGAATATTTCTTTGATCCTTCGCTTACCAGTTACTACCCTTTCCTACCATTACTTTGCTGACATTGTATCATTTGAAGTCAAAGTGGAAATCATTCTATTTTCTTTGCTGATAAGATTATTAGTGGCATTTTTCCTTTGAGTTTCCTAGTGTTATTGTATCACCACGCATGCTAACAAAGTTCATATTTTGTTTCTAATTATTCAATTTCAATAATTTATTTCTAGCAATCAGTTTGTAAGGCTTTAATGGGAAGTTGAAACTGAGTTGTTATCAAGGAGTGAAACTGTTTGAAGATTGAAAAGGCATCAGATTTTTGTTTTAACAGATAAATCCAAGTATATCTTGTATGAGCATCTACAAATGAAATATAGTAAGTGTATCCCAAGGTAGATTTAAAGGGAGCTGGTCCCCATAAGTCACTGTAGATGAGAGCAAAAGGTGTATTATAATCAGTTTGTGATGATGATGAAGGGAGTCTGTGTGCTTTTCCAATGCAACATGAAGAGCAAAAATCACTAGCATTTTTATTAGAGCTTGGAATATTGCAAGAGTTAAGCACCTTGGTCAAGGTTACATGATTGGTGTGTCCTAAATGACAGTGCCACAAAAAGTATGCAGGATTTGAAGGTATACAAGTTTGACTAACACTACAAGGCTGATCAACAGCTTTATTATCACTTTCAACAAGATTACAGTGAGGAAAGCTATCAGTATGAACAGTTGGAGGACTAGAATGAATAGAAGACTGGAAAGAATGAACTGGACTTGAAGCAAGAGAAATATCTGAAAAATGATAAAGACCATCATTGCCAAGTACTCCTCGAAGAAGAATATTATGAGTGTCCTGCGATTTTACAAAGCAAACACTTGGGTGAAACTCAAAATAGACAGAATTATCTTTAGCAAATTGACTGACACTCATAAGATTTTTCATGATAGAAGGAACAAGCAATAGATTCTTAAGATGCAAACATCTGTTAGAATCATAAGGTGACATAAATTTTGTGGAACCAACAGCTTGAATAGCCAAACCTTGCCCATTACCAATGAGGATCTGATATGAACCACTCAGTTGTTGGCTCTGCAGTAAACTCATAGGACTTGAAGTCACATGATGTGAGGCACCTGAATCTGGGAACCACTCAATAGCTGGAACAACTGATGGAACTGATGCTTGAACAGATGATGGAGATGGAAGTAGACCAGGTTGTGCAGCAATCATAACCTGAGGAGATGCTTGAACAGGCCTAACATACTGATAAGACCTTTGTTGAGTATGTGCAGGATGTCTCTGAACAAAGTATGGACCATTTTATTGAGTTTCTGGAGAAGGAAGAGTGGGCACAAAATCTTCATCAAAGCGATGCCAACAACTCTTCACATCATGGCCATACTTGTGACACAACTGACAGTACACGTTTTGTCTGCTTCCACGTCCTCGACCTCTGCTAGTTCTGCATTATAACGTAGAGTATCGTAGATGTCTCTTAGATTTGTTTTCATATTTCATGATTTGTTTCCTTATTTGATTAGCATTAAGAGTCTACTTTTAGCATAAATAGGGATTATTACTTTGTCTTTGGTAACCCATACTAAATATCTTTGGTAACCCATACTAAATATCAAATCAATATTACTTTCAGATTATTCAGTCTTATTCTCTCTTTCTTCCTTCTCCACCCAAATCCCTATAGTTTCAACACTTATTTTATGTAAGTTTGCTTGTGCAATTCTATTCCAGAAAGTGGCGATGATAATTTGCTCTTGGGGCTATGCGTTGATAATGTTTCAATTTATCAAAAAGTTGGAGTTCAGCTTGGCGTGGAGGAAAGAACTGAGCTCTCACCCTATTGCGTTCTTATATGTCTTACTTTAGATGGAAATCTTGTCATGTTCCATGTTGCCAGGTATGGTTTCTGAAGTTTTTTCTACTTGCATTTCATGAGCATCATTTGATTACTTGCTTTGGATAAGAATGTTGCGTTTTAGCATTACCAGTGGTCTGATTTAATTTTCTCCATGTTCTTCAAAGTTTTCTTAAAAGGTTGAGTAGGTTTTGTCTTTAGTCTTGCAGGATGTGAAGTTTCGCCTGAGGTTGATTCTGCCCTGCATGAAGAGGAAGATGCTTTTGTAAAGCTACCTGGGGAGGAAGGTTCCAGTTTTACTCATGGATTGCAGAAACTGGAATTGGATCAGGTGTTTTTAGGTCTTTAATTTTTGGATATGAAAAGGAATAGAGTTGTTCCACTGAATATTGATTGTTAGTGTCTTCAGTTAATGACAAAAAAATTTATGTGCAGGCTTTTGAGATGAGTGGGAATCTGAAGTCCAATCCTTATCAAATAACATGTACCGAAGATTATACTAAGTACCCAGAAGGGGAATTAGTGGCAAATTCACAGTCTCTGAAGTCTAATGTGCAGCAAAATGTTCCAGATGTAGATTTGAATCAAGATAGTTGTAGTCAAAATCCATGTCCTCCAGGTGAACAACAGAAGAACATAGGTCAAAAGACTGCAGCTATAGCAACTAGCGTTGTTTCTTTTACAGCAAAAAGTCATTCTGCTGCTCCTGGTTTGTCAAGTTATGACAATTTACAAGAAACTTCTGAGATGACTAAGGAGCTGAGGAATACAAATAGTGCACGGGACTCTCAGAGAGCTTCTCGTCTCTTGCCTGGTGAATCATTATCTTTGCCAAAAAACTCTGATGTGTCTTCATTTTCAGCTTCAAGTTATGCTCATGGTCTTGCTTATCAAAGTCAAAATTATACTATGGGTGCTTCAAATGTTCATGCTGCACATGTTCCTGGGAGCTTGGGTGGAAAGCCCTTTCTTGTACAGGATGTGAATGGTGTATCTCCTGCCATGAATTCTGCCAGTAGGCCAGTTCAGAGTGGGGGACAACTAACTTCCATAGGAGAAGGAAATATGCAACCAGGGGGACAACTAACTTCCATAGGAGCAGGAAATATGCAACCAGTCTTGGTTGGTAGCACGCATATATCATCAACTGGAAATACTACAGCGGGAAAGTCATCTGTTTGGAAGATAGGAGCAGGAAATATGCAACCAGTCTTGGTTGGTAGCACGCATATATCATCAACTGGAAATACTACAGCTGGAAAGTCATCTGTTCGGAACTTTCATCCTTCTAATGAGCAGCATGGAACTTCATCAAAGCTTGGGATATAAGTTCTGATTTATCAAAGCAGTTTGGCAATGTATTATTTCTGGAAATCTTTCATAGTTTTCACGTATAAATGATAGATCTTGTGTCCATAAAAGGGAAGCACTGATGAGCATGTATTAAGTTCTCTTTTTATCTTTTTATCTTGTCTCTGCTATTAGAAAGATTATATATCAGATGGTTAGAAGACTGCTGATAAATAAAACAAGGACTCCTCCAATGCCATTTTCCATGTTCTTATTGTGTTCTCTTTTTTGCCTTTGTCTCCCCTAGATTAATGGGATGATCAAAGAATTGGATCTACTTTTGAGTTCAATAGAAGAGGCTGGAGGCTATAGAGATGCTTGCACCAGTTCACTACGGAGTTCAATTGAGGAAGTTGAGCAAGGCATGGACTTTCTATCTAAAAAATGCAAAATATTGACGGTGATGTTTCTTTCTTTGTTTTATCCCTTTCATTTCATTAACTTGTTAAAACTTGGTGGATCAATCTATTCCTTGTTATAGCCTTGTATTCCATGTTCCACTTATCTCATTATTTGTTTTAGTGATTGTTGAGATATGTTAGAAATATAGTATAAAATATAAAATCATTCACCTGGCTTTACCTAATAGTTTAAGCTTTTGAGAGAGTTGGTTGTTTGACATGGTATTAGAGATTCTATGACCAAGTGGTCCGGAATTTGATCTCTATTGCTCTCATTTGTCTAAAAATATTCTATTGTGGAATTTCTTAGCGTAGGTAGATGGGTTTATAAATTGACCAACCTTCAAATCCAATGAACTCTTGTATGAAGAGGCGTGTTAAAAACAAAGTTATTAAATGCGGATTGCGGCCAACCCCGAAAAACGCTAGTGCTGTAGCGGGTTGCGGTTGCGGAAATAGCGGAATAGATATATGACAGAAATAATGACAAAAAGAAACATTTTTTAAAGGCAGAGAGATAGCAGAAATGACAGAGAAAGACACAGATAGATTAAAAAACCCTTAAAAAATTTCTGTTACACATTTAAATTTATGATAAAATTGACATTTTGCCTTATGGCTGCGATTTGGCCGCAAATGCAATAGCAATACCGCTATTGCGTTCCGGTGCGGCACGACGCTGTTATTGCGGCGAGGCATCGTAACACCCATACGGCACTGCTCACGGCGCTATTGTGGCGCAGTTAACTACTATGGTTAAAAATATAATATAATATATAAACCATATGTCAATAATGTTGAATTTTATTTACCAATAATGGGAGGATGCAATTTTTTTAACTTTCAGTAGGTTAATGCTTTAAAAGTTTTCCCATTTTATCTTGAAAGGATGTTGGTTTGCTACATTAACAAAGACTCCCATTTACATCTAGAAATCACATATTCCCTATGTTACATGGCCAGAATGTCTTCAAGTATGTATGCTAGATATCAACATGTAGGCTCCTCAAATGTTCCTAGATTTTTTTTTTCTTGTTTACTATATTTTTTCTTCCCTCGAAGATTGAGAGCAAGCTTTGGAGCAGCAATAAGATTTATTTTGTGACCGAAAGGTCACAGATTTAAATTTAGAAAACAACCTCTTTGCAAAAATGCAAGGTTCAGGCTGCATATAATCAACTCTTACCTCTACCCTCGCAGAGTGGGGGGATTTGTGCACGGGGGTTTGCCCCTTTTGCCCTCTTAGACTAATGATTCATTATAAGAGGACAGACTAGGTCTTTTAGTGTCTCTTTCTACCATTCTATTGTTTTATGTATTATTTCAAAACCTTTTCTTCCCTTTTTACATGCGTATGTTTATCTAGACTATATTGGAATTTTTTTATTTTTTTTTATCATTGTTAGAACATATAAAAAACATGTCATAATATCTTGATCATATCTTAGATTCATTTAGAGTATATTATATTATCTCTAAGAATTAGCTTATATATCCTTATATTTCATGTTTTCTTATTTGATTAGGAGTCTACTATTAGCATAAATCGGGGCAATATTTTGTCTAACACATTCATCATATTATATCAAGATCATTTTCAGATTATTGAGTTTTCGCCCTCTTTTCTTCCTTTCCTACCAATATTCCTTTAATTTCAACAATTATATGTTACAACTGATCGATGTTTCTGTGTTTGATTTGTGTGTTGCACTACAGATTTTATTTAAACATCATTTATTTTCATTTGGTTGTAACTTTATTCTGTTTTTGTTCTCATTGAGCTTGTTTTTTTAAAAAAAGATTCTTATACTAATTTTCAATTTTCGGCCACTTAACTTTGCAGTGCCAGGTGGATGAACATCTTGAGGAGGTTCATTATCTTCTTAATAAGACAATACAAGGTAATCTTTATATAATGAAACTATGAAAGTAATATTACATAAGTGGATCAATGGTGATGAATATAGGATTTCAAGGTTGATGTAAACATGTAATTTGTTTTAATGGAATTGATAACAAATGAGATTATGTGACTGCATCAATCCTGTACTCTTACTGTGTCTATATTTGATAAGAATCAAGATATTTTGAAGAATAAATGGTGAATGACTTATCTTGAATGTTTTGTTTGGTAAGCACTATTTGCTGGCATAGTTGGTAAAATATCAAATTTAATATCCTTCTTTCTAATAGCATTTCTTCTTGGCTAAATTATACTTTGGGTCCATGAAAAAATACGAGTTTTCAACTGGTTCCTGATAAATTATTAGTTTCCGTTGGTTCCTTGAAAGTTTTTCACCCAGTCTTTGAAGGAAGCTGACAGCCACATTATTAAAGCTTTGTGCCATGTCAAAGAAGTGGCCCCTACATTCGCATTTCCAATCATGGACTTGAGCGTTCTGTGTGATTTGCACTCAATTGTAAAATGATTTTTAATTACTCAATTGAAACAATTAATAGCCCCTCTTATTTTGTATATTGCACAAAATAAAACTATTTTTTTAGAAAAAATTACATTTTCTGTCATGAGTCCTTGACACCATAGTTTTAATGTCACACATAAAACGTGCTTATCTTTGTTTGACCTAAATGATTATCTGGTTGGATAACAGTTGTGGCAAGAAAAATATACATGGAAGACATTTATAAGCAAGCTTCTGATAGCCGGTATTGGGAACTATGGAATAGGCAAAAGTTGAATTCAGAACTTGAGCTAAAGCGACAGCATATATTGAGTCTGAATCAGGTATTGTGGATTATAATTTGCCAACACAAGATTTCGGTGGCCCAGGGTTTAACTAGTTATCTCAATCCTTATTCCAGGATTTAACCTATCAGTTAATTGAATTGGAGAGGCATTTCAATGCCCTTGAACTGAATAAATTTAGTCAATATGGTGGCCCTCACATAGGTCGCGGAGCTCTCCAAAGTAGGTATGGATCTTCAAGGTAAAGTAACTTGTACTGGCTTCTACACTGTACCTATACATAATACTCAATCCACTTAGCACTTTGATGGAACCTACTTTTATAAATCTGAAATTGCAGAAAATTAAATGGAGCCAAGCTCCGTACAAGATGAAATGCAGAAAATTAAAACTAAAAGACCTCACTCACTCTCAAGCCAAATACCTAGGCCAAAGAGATCCCAAGAGATCTTTTCCCAAAACCCCACTCCAATAATCTGAATACATGAATATCTCACTACACCCACTTACTCATCTTTTATCCTACTGACTAGAATATTCTAGAATAATTTCCCCAATCAACTAACTAATTTTGCATTGCATTGCTAAACTTGGGCCCACTAAACATAGCCCAACAATACTCCCCCTCCAAAACTCACCTTGTCCTCAAGGTGAAGGAAGAGGAAAGATGATGTGAGACATCCACCAGGGTCCCATATCTTGAAGCATACAGCACCAGTAATGTCAGAACTCAGGAAATTGCAATTCTCTAATCCCCTTGCCCAATTGTTTTCATGATGCACTAGTGCCATATTACCTATAACCTCTTTACTCAAGAAACAGGGGGTATCTACACTCCCTGTATGTTTAGTTTTATGCCTTTTGTGGATGTCTACTCCACACAAAAGTTTTGGGCCACTCGCACTTCTTTTGGAGCTCCAAGATGTCTGGTCCATTAGCCCACAGTCACCACCTCCATGCTTGTCACCCGATGCAACTTGAAAATATTTTGGGCCACCATCTTTCATGAAGCCCAAAATAACATCCACCCCACATAGATTAAAAACATAGAAATCTTGGGTGATAGTGAGATTAGTTAACTCCAAGCATTCGCCCCTGTAAGCTCCTAGGATTTGCGTTCGATGGCTATCATCTACTTTGACAATAACCTTCCTAGTCGCGTCCATAGGCAAATTCAGAGTATCAACCACCTTTCTAATCCATAGAAAATAACTTTGATGGTTGGTCCCTTCTGTTTGCACACCCCTTTTGCTGTTCTCCATTGCAGGCACTTTGTTTTCGCTTTCTTCCCTCAACAACATGACGTGCAGCTGCCGACTCGGACAAACATGGTCCGAAGAAAAGGGGCCATCACACCTAAAGTAAAGATTGTGTCTCTTTTTCTCGTTCAGCTCTTCTTGAGTCAAATGCCTAAACTGTGACCCACGACGATCATTGTTGTCAACATTCGCGGCTACTGTAGAGGCTCCCCCTTGCGTCGTTGCACCGACACCAACATGGCTTCCTCTTGATGCATGATTAGGGTTATCACCTCCACCACTTGCAACTGAGGATAAGCTAGATCCAACTCTTTGGGTCCCTACCCTCTGGGCCATTACATTTAAATGGTTTCTTCCTTGGCCCATATCAGTATTGAGCCCACTTCGTAACTCCTTATTTGTTAAAGCGAGATACTCCATGTGACAATTATTTACCACATACCTAGCCTCATTTATACCCGCAATTGACCCGACCCGGCCCAACGCATTCTCCCTTTCTTCTATTCTGTGTGCGCGTTGGAACGCGTCTTTCGTTTCTTCGTCTTCGTTTCCCGTCTCCTCCACTTCGTTCTTTTCTTGATCTTCTACTCCATCTTTGACTCTTTCAGCTTCTGTGATCTTCTTTTTTTGTTTTTTGTTATTTTTTTGTTTCACCTTCGATTTTTGCCTCTTCTTCTTTGCTGATTTCGTCGTCTTCTTTTTTTTTTGTTTCTTTTTCTTCTGTTTTTTTTGTTTCTTTTTCTACTACCTCTACTTCTGGATCTTCTTTCTCTGCACTTTTACTTTTTTCTTCAACAGAATCATCACCTTCCGTGCTTCGATCTGCTTCATCGTTTGTCTCTACTTCGATCTCTATTTTTTTAGCAACCGGTACTGCTTCTTTCTCTTTGCCTTCTTTGATCTGTTTCGCAACATCATTGTTTTTGGATCTGTATTCTTCGCCGAGCTGCTTTTCTTCCTCTCCATCTCCAGCGTCTTCTTCTTCAACAATTGATTTTCCTTCTTTTTCTTTTGCAATTTCGTCTTCATCTATGTTTCGATATGCTTCTCCTTTTTCGTTTTCTCCGTGTGTTGCCGCTTCCTTTTCTTTTTCTGCGATTGTTGCCTCTTCTTCTTCAGCACGCTCCCCTTCTTCTTTTGCTGAGCTTCCATTTTTTTCTTCTTCTGATTTCTCTTCTTGTTCCGCTTCTGCTTTAGTTTCTTCCTCGATTTTTTTAAAACCTTGTGACTTCATCTGCTCGTATTCAAATCTATGTGTTTTCATCCACTCAATTGTTTCCCCTAATATCTTCACCATTTTTTCTAGATATTCCATACGCGCCCTGATTCCTGCCATTTTTTTTTTTTTTAGATCTGGACCAGAAACACTCCCTGGATCGGAAATGCTCTGATACCAAATTGATGGAACCTACTTTTATAAATCTGAAATTGCAGAAAATTAAATGGAGCCAAGCTCCGTACAAGATGAAATGCAGAAAATTAACACTAAAAGACCTCACTCACTCTCAAGCCAAATACCTAGGCCAAAGAGATCCCAAGAGATCTTTTCCCAAAACCCCACTCCAATAATCTGAATACATGAATATCTCACTACACCCACTTACTCATCTTTTATCCTACTGACTAGAATATTCTAGAATAATTTCCCCAATCAACTAACTAATTTTGCATTGCATTGCTAAACTTGGGCCCACTAAACATAGCCCAACACACTTTCATGCAATTTCAATTCTAGAGATGTTGCCTTTCATGTAGATCAGTTGCCTCATTTGCCTTTTAAGTAATTTGTAGTGTAGATCACATACATACAATAGGCAGAGATATTAGGTTGCCTCTTGCATCACAACCATTTTTCTTTCTTTTACTTTTATTTGGCGTTTTTTCTTTTGGAAAAGTGTGTATAATTTTAAAGGATGTAAAGAGAGAGAAAGAGATAGATAAAGTAGGAGAGAGAGTTGACAAAAAAAAAGTAAAGGTGTGGGTCCCATCTCTTTGTGAGAGTGAAAGGATATAAGTTGTGTCATTTAAAAGGATAAACACTTTTCTCTTTTTCTTTTAAATAATCTTCATGTCAGCTATTATTTTGTCTTACAATCTCAATCTCCTAAAGTGAAATACGGTAGTCACGCATCTTCCGATTGAAGCAAAGGTGTACAATGTTATTAAGCTAATGGTTGTTTAAAAGGAATGTCATTTCGGCCTGTATGGAGATTGAGAAACTATGCTTTGTTACTTTCTTTCTGATAAATTTCATATTCGGTAGAAGAAAACCTATTCTTTTTGGTAGATTATTAGAAATTTAAGTTTTCTGTATTGCTAGTTGACCATTACTCAACCTAGGTACATATATCAGTGGTTTGTATCTAATACCTATCTATCAAGTAGTTATCAATCCCAGATTGTGGCGTGGAGCGCTGACCCTGAAGACACTATAGCAGCATAGCAGATACCGAGAAATTTTAGATACAAAATAAATAATTTATACTATGCCCATATAAATGCTCAAAAATAATAAAATATACCCAAAATTAAAGACATTCGTAATTAATAATCAAAAGTCATAGTCTTTTTTGGTTGGAATTATAACTGATTGTGTTTCTGGATTAGTCCAAAATTACAGAGATCTAATAGATGAAGAGATTTGGAGTTTTCTCCATTGATAGTGTTCGATTCAACCTCTGATTTGAGCTGTTGCTGTTACGTGTTTCTTGATTTTCTTGAGTAGAGGAAGTTGCGGAAGCCATGAGTGAAGTACGAAATGGTTCAGGCCCTCTCGATGAGAGCTCTGATACTATATCAGAATTCTAGAGAGAAGAAGCCATTGAACTGATTGTATATTCTGAATAATACACAACTGATACAAGGAGACTCTATATATAGAGAAGGGTGATGACTCAGATCTGAGTCATCATCATAACAAACTCTCTTAACAATATAACAGAAAGATACAGGGAGGAATCAGATACAAACAGTAGTAGAGTAAACTATTATACATGAGAGAATAAGGAACAAACATAAAGCAAAGCCATAGCTTTCATATCTAATACTCTAATATAACTACCTTTACATACCAGTGGATATTGGGCAATACTAAATGCCCCTAACTACAGGTCGTAACACCTAGAGTGATAGTGTCTTACACAAATCTATCATATAGCAGTTCTAATATTGTTTAGAGGTTTTCTGCCTTTTCCACCTAAACCCTATATATTCTATACTTTCTTTGAACGTGTTTGAGATTGGCTCTTGGACAAGCCAGCTTGTTTGACTTGCACAGTCTTTCAGTATCTTCTTTGCAATGTGGAAGCAGCTCAGTTTTCTTTTGGACAGAAGGAAGCTGAAAAATGCGTAGACATGCTATGCTTTCTGTTCTACAGTGCCTTCGGATTGTGCAAAATGCTAGCATGTTAAAAGACCATTCTGATAGAGCTGGTTCTGAAATAGGTAGAACAACAAATATTTATTACAGAAAACCACTCTAATCAATATCAATGTGATACAAAACCAGAGATCCATAATGATACAATAGGGACTCTCTCTCTCTCTCTCTCAGGTATTCGAGAGACCTAGTTCTCTCCCTTCCAATTTCCTCCTCACAAGTCACTACTTTTAACTGACTCTAACTACCCCTCCCCCTTTTATTACTGAATACAAGTTGTTATTCTGTTATTAACAGAGTTAAGTCCTAATCCCCAACTAACCCTCTTATTCTTCCCCACCTAGACCCTTTGAATTGGGTCTCAACACATTACTTAGTTCCTTGTTTACCATGGGACTAGGGGTGTGAAAAAAATCAAATGAATTGAACTAAACTATGAACTGATTGAAACTGCACCAAAATAACTATATTTTTTTGAACTAGTTTAAGAACTGAACCATTTTATTCTAAATAGATGAAGAACCAAAATGTTTTATCAAAACCAGTTCGGTTCAAGAACCAAACCACATTACCAATTCGGTTCGGTTTGGGCTAAAAACCAAATTGAACCAAACCATACGCATTTTTTAGGAATGTAAAAAAACCAAATGAACTGAAATGACCCGCGAGCCAAATTTTGAACCACACCATATTTTTCCAAACTGGTTTAAGAACTGATCTATTTTCTTAAAACCAGTTCAAGAACTAAACCACTTTTCAAAATCAGTTCGGTTTGCCCGAACTGAACCACTTTTCTAGTTCGGTATAGAAAATTGAACCGAACCGAGCCATGCACACCCCTACATGGAACTGAGTTTTGCATTTAGCTTCTTTGTGAATTTGTGCATATGGTTATCTATCTGTGTTCCTGTCGTGGATTCAGAGAAGTTGAAGGGTGTTCTATTAAATTATCAATATAAATTCATTTCTGGTTGGGTTATCTTTTGTTGGTGGAGTCTCATGCTCTTATTTTGCAACTCACTCTATTCAATAATACATTTTTTCTCCTATGCCAAGATAGGAATTAACTTCTAGCTCATTGAAAACTTACTACTGTTTTACTGATCCATGGTTGTATTCTCTTTTGTAGATACATCCAGTCATTGCATAGTTTACATAATGCAATTAGTTCACAACTTGTAGCTGCCGAGAATCTCTCTGAATGCCTTTCAAAACAAATGGCAGCATTGAGTTTAAGGTCTCTATCTGAGGAGCAAAAGAATGTGAAGGAGCTGTTTGAAACAATAGGAATTCCCTATGACGCTTCTTTTGGCTCTCCAGACATGAAAGGTTTTATGAAGACTCCTTCTAGTAAGAAGCTCTTTTCTGATTCAACTACTAATAAAGATCAATCTAAGAGAATTCAGGGTAGTGCAATGAAGAGTGGCGAACCAGAAATGGCTAGGAGGAGGAGAGGCTCACTTGACCAGGTAGTTGCTTATAAGTAATTCCAGTTTTGCTCATCTTGGTTTGCACTTCTCAGTTAGTTGCTTGAGTAAAGATTGTGTTCGCATCATCTGCTTTTTATCTGCTACTATTGACTGTCATGAGCCAGGGTAATCTTTAGTTTAATTTACCATTTTGTCAAGATTTCCGCTAGCACATGTTGGGCCAAGGGCATGATGATGATGGTGGTTGTTTGAATATCTAGAGGATATCTCATAATGTCATAATTATATCTTAGAGTAATTTGGACTATCTTAGATTATCTCTTAGGAATGGTTTCCATTAGGGATGTGCATGTGTTGAATTGAACTGAGCTTTTTTTTAATCCCAAACCGGTTCGGTTCGAAAATAGTTTGGTTTAGTTCGGGTCAAACCTATTCTAAAAAGAAAAGAAAAATGAAAGAAATTGTTGAGATATATAAAACCATTAATGTAACCTCACCCAACAGCTTAAGCTTTGGGGTTGAATTGGTTCTTTACATGGTATCAGAGCCTCGGTGTACCGGGTTCGAACCTCACTGCCCCCCACTTTTTTTTTAGTGGAATTTCTTTCTTCGCACAGGTAGGTGGGTCTGTGCATTATCCACTCTTCAAGCCCAGTGGACTCTCGTGTGAGAGTGCGTGTTGAGATATATAAAACCATTAAAAAGTCCTCACCCACTAGCTTAAGCTTTTGGGTTGAATTGGTTCTTTACATGGTATCAGAGCCTCGTGTCCCGGGTTCGATCCTCGCCGCCCATCACTTTCTTTCAAGTGGAATTTTTTTGTTGGCACAGGTAGGTGGGCCTGTGCATTGTCCACCCTTCAAGCCCAGTGGGCTCTCGTGTAAGGGGGCGTGTTGAGATATATAAAACCATTAATGTAACCTCACCCAACAGCTTAAGCTTTTGGGTTGAATTGGTTCTTTACAGAAATAAAGTAATAAAAATAAAAGAAGCTACGAAATAAGTAAATAAATAAGAAAAATAGATAGAAAAAAGAGAAATAGAAAAAAGAAGAGAAAAAGGGAAATAAAATAAAATAAATAAATTCAGTTATTGAACTGGTTCTAAAAAACTAGTTCGGTTTTTGAACTAGTTCTTAAAAACTAGTTCGGTTTTTGAACTAGTTCTTTAAAAACTAGTTGATGTGCAGTTCAGTTCAGTTAAGCTTTTTGGTTCTTTTGCACACCCCAGTTTCCATATGTCCATAAATTTCTTGATTTATTTATTATTTAATTAGGATAAAACTAGTTATTTGATGTGCAGTTCAGTTCAGTTAAGCTTTTTGGTTCTTTTGCACACCCCAATTTCCATATATCCATAAATTTCTTGATTTATTTACTTATTTAATTAGGATTAGACTTTTTTTATTAGTATAAATAGAGCTTAATGCTTTATCTGTTATAACACATTGTTACGCACCTTATATCAGTATCATATTCTACTACCCAAAGTTTGTTCTTTCTTTTCCTCCTTCTATACCTAATTCCTATAATTTCAACATGGTGCCAAAGAGATTGTTGCGCTCACGACAAGTATAATGGTCGCAAAAGCAATAAAGTAGTGAGTAAAGATATCGTTCTCACGAGGATTAGGGACTCCAAACATTATTTTTACTATTTCTCTTAATTTGGACAAATCAAAAAGGTTTGGCAATGTTGAGATATATAAAAACCATTAATTTAGCCTCACCCAACAGCTTAAACTTTTGGTTGAATTGGTTCTTTACATGGTATCAGAGCCTCGTGTCCTGGGTTCGATCCTCGCCGCCCCCCACTTTCTTTCAAGTGGAATTTCTTTGTTCGCACAGGTAGGTGGGCCTGTGCATTGTCCACCCTTCAAACCCAATGGGTTCTCTTGTGACGGGGCGTGTTGAGATATATAAAAACCATTAATTTAGCCTCACCCAACAGCTTAAACTTTTGGGTTGAATTGGTTCTTTATAGGCAAAGTGATTTTTAAATATGAAAAAGCGAATTAAATAAAAATAAAGAATAATTGCAAATAAATATTAATTGCAAAGATTAGAGCTCAGAGAATTAAAGATGGATTTTAAAATTCAATAATAAAAACTGCAGCTAGGGCTTTACTTCAGCTCTGATCCCCCTTAAGTGACTTAATTCAATTCAATAGCTTTCTATCCTAATTGTTTCAAACAATTCATCATCTAGGAATCAATTGGTTAAATTCTAATGTCTTAGTTCTTTAACCCTTTAACCTAATTAGAATCCTAGTGCCTTAGAAACCTTTTTTAGATTAAGCCTTAAGCGCGATGAATTACATAAGTTCGCAATTCCTACAAGCCTATGTCTTGAGCATGCAAGAATTGATGTTTTGTCCCTGTCTAGATTAAAATCTCAATATGTCTATTGTGAATCCTAATCTTCTTTATTCCTATATGATTGATCAAGTCATACAAGAATTTAAAAATATAAATCAAGATAAAGACAAACAACTTTGAGACAGATTATTATTGGACAGAAATTAAATCAAAACATAAGAATTCACTTCGGATCCATATCCCTAATTACAAAAGGAAACTAGCCTAGCATAGTGCAAGAAACATAAACAAGAGATGAAAGGAAACAAGAATCCATAATAAAAACTTGGTAATTGATCTCCAAGATGAAACTTTGACTCTTCCCTTGCGTTTCTCTCCAAGTTGTGCAAAATTCGTCCAGAATCAATAGAAAAGCCCTAGAGTGTGTCTTTTATTGCAAAAGATCCATGGGCTTTCATAAACGACGCTACTTGCGAGTTTAAAATGAAAAATAAGTGCTTCTCGCTATAGCGAGTTTATTTAGCTAGTTGATGTGTCTCTGCTTGCTGGTTTCGTATTTTGGGTTGTACTTGTTCAATTGATGCGATCTTGGTCTCGTTGGAAAGATAAAAGAGAAATCTACAATTTTTATGCAGAACACAAGATCCAAATCTATCATCTTGGATGCTAAAATTTGGCTAAAAGATAGCTTAGGGAAGATTTTCACTAAATGGCTGCTCCTCATTATCGTTTTAATTCGTTCTAGCTTCCGCTTGGCTCCAATGCTCTGATTTAATAATTTAAACCTGAAACCAATATATATATATATATATATATATATATATATATATATATATATATATATATATATTTTGAATAACAAAACCAATATATTTTTAAGTCAGAATCATATCCAATCATGAAAACTCCAAAGTCTTTTGCATTTGACAATATATGTTATGTTCTTATCCATTTACGGTGTTATTTATCATGCTTTTGGCCCTAAAAACATAACATGTTTGACACTTAACAGAGATACTAACCTCCATGACTTGTCCCATCATTATTCCGTTATCAAGTTCCCTAAAATGTAGAACTCTATTGTAAGGAGTTGTTATCTCCATTATTCTTTTCTTCTCATAGGTTGTGCACAAATTCCAACCATTCAAACCCTAGACCAACGTCAATTACTAACACTTTTTGTTTACTTTCTTCCCTTTTTGGTATTTTTGTTGGTTTTCCAATGCTAGCATGGCATTGAGTGGGAGATCAAGAATGATAAAGCTCGTGCTAACAATCAGTTCTGCAGTCTTAAAAGTGTTGACTTTTCTTGTCAGATGATCATTTCGATGGTGACTTATATTGGCTGCGACTTAAACTAGCCTTGTCTTTGTCTCATGCAATTTGGCCCCATCTGAAATCCCAAACACTCCAATTTTATATGCTATCTAACCTGTCTTCATCCTAGATTTTATTTCTAAGTTTTTTTTGTTATTTTTTGCAAAATGTCTATTATGAAAAATGTCTGATCCAAATCTCCCCTCCTTTCAAAATGTCTCAAAACATAGCACAACTTATGAAACTCATGTGCCTAACGGCATCGGCTAGAGGCATGTGTCTCATCTGTATTGTCAACATACAAAAATAATTTCATTATGCCTAAGCAGAGGCATTACTGTTGCTGATATTAATCTGATCATACACTGGGGGTTTAGGCTGTTATAAAGTGGTTTGTTTTTAATTTTGGGCTTGCCTTGACAATTAACCCAACCAAAAACCCCGCGGTGTGAACTGACAAAGATTTCTCATGGAGATTAGTGTGGAAGAGGATGGACCGATAGAAATTATCAAAGTTTACTTTTTGAAGGGGTCCTTAGCCTCACCTATTTGTGATTCTGATAGATATATTGCATTAATTAAGGTCATGACTAGTAAGTTTTAACAACTTCGATGCAGAGTTGGACCTGTTTTGAACCTCCTAAAACCATCATCAAAAGGATGCTACTGCAAGAACTCGGGAAACCAAATCGGAATGAATCATCCTTTTCAATGAATAAAGAAAAAGTCAAAATGAAAGGTGAGTTGCAGTTAATTGTTGACCTGATTCATAACTTGTGGTATATAATGTCCGACACTTGTCTGTCTTTCTTTATGAATATACTTGCAGCAAACATTCAGGATTCCCCTCTTGAACTGGAAGAGGGTTCAGAACACTCAAAGGCATTTATACAGGCTGGCAACCTCCAAGCATCCACTCAAGTTTCAGAGTCC
>JAVKPL010003709.1:0-20334 GCA_032173675.1 Gastrolobium villosum
TGGATTCCGAAGAAGATTTTTGACGGAAAATGGATTCCGTCGAAGATTTTTTACGGAAATTGAATTCCATCGAAAATGGATGAATAAAATAAATGCAAAAGAAATTGATTTTGTGAAGTTTTTCGACGGAAAATGGATTCCGTCGAAAATGGATGAATAAAATAAATGCAAAAGAAATTGATTTTATGAAGTTTTTCGACGGAAAATGGATTCCGTCGAAGATTTTGGACGGAAAATGAATTCCGTCGAAAATGGATGAATAAAATAAATGCAAAAGAAATTGATTTTATGAAGTTTTTCGATGAAAAATGGATTTCGTCGAAGATTTTTCACGGAAAATGAATTCAGTTGTAAATGGATGAATAAAATAAATGCAAAAGAAATTGATTTTATTAATTTTTCGACGAAAAACGGATTCCGTTGAAGATTTTTGACAAAAAATGTATTCCGTCGAAAACGGATGAATAAAATAAATGAAAAAGAAATTGATTTTGTGAAGTTTTTCGACGGAAAATGGATTCCGAAGAAGATTTTTGACGGAAAATGGATTCCGTCGAAGATTTTTGACGGAAAATGAATTCCATCGAAAATGGATGAATAAAATAAATGCAAAATAAATTGATTTTGTGAAGTTTTTCGACGGAAAATGGATTCCGTCGAAGATTTTTGTCTGAAAATGAATTCCGTCGAAAATGGATGAATAAAATAAATGCAAAAGAAATTGATTTTGTGAAGTTTTTGGACGGAATACAAATTCCGTCCAAAATGGATGAATAAAATAAATGCAAAGGAAATTGATTTTGTGAGTTTTTCGACGGAAAATGGATTCCGTCGAAGATTTTTGACGGAAAATGTGTTCCGTCGAAAATGGATGAATAAAATTAATGCAAAAGAAATTGATTTTATGAAGTTATTCGACGAAAAATGGATTCCGTAGAAGATTTTTGATGAAAAATGTATTCCGTCGAAAACGGATGAATAAAAATAAATGCAAAAGAAATTGATTTTGTGAAGTTTTTCGACGGAAAAAGAATTTCGACGAAAACGGAATAATAAAATAAATGCAAAAGAAATTGATTTTTTGAAGTTTTTCGACGGAAAATGGATTCCGTAGAAGATTTTTGATGGAAAATGGATTCCGTCGAAGATTTTTGACGGAAAATGAATTCCGTCGAAAACGGATGAATACAATAAATGAAAAAGAAATTGACTTTATGAAGTTTTTCGACGAAAAATGGATTCCGTCGAAGATTTTTGACTAAAAATGTTTTCCGTCGAAAACGGACTAATAAAATAAATGCAAAAGAAATTGATTTTGTGAAGATTTTTGACGGAAAATGAATTCCGTCGAAAACGGATGAATAAAATAAATGCAAAAGAAATTGATTTTGTGAAGGTTTTCGATGGAAAATGGATTCCGTCGAAGATTTTTGACAGAAAATGAATTACGTCGAAAATGGATGAATAAAATAAATGCAAAAGAAATTGATTTTGTGAAGTTTTTCGGAAAATGGATTCCGTAGAAAATGGATGATTGATAAAATAAATGCAAAAGAAATTGATTTTGTGAAGTGTTTCGACGGAAAAAGAATTTCGTCGAAAACGGATTAATAAAATAAATGAAAAGAAAATTGATTTTGTGAGTTTTTCGACGGAAAATGGATTCCGTCGAAGATTTTTGACGGAAAATGTATTCCGTTGAAAATGGATGAATTAAATTAATGCAAAAGAAATTTATTTTGTAAGTTTTTCGACGGAAAATGAATTCCGTCGAAAATGGATGAATAAAATAAATGCAAAAGAAATTGATATTGTGAAATTTTTCGATGGAAAACAGATTCCGTCGAAAATGGATGAATAAAATAAATGCAAAAGAAATTGATTTTATGAAGTTTTTCGACGAAAAATGGATTCCGTCGAAGATTTTTGACGGAAAATGAATTCCGTTGAAAATGGATGAATAAAATAAATGCAAAAGAAATTGATTTTATTAATTTTTCGACGAAAAATCCGTTGAAGATTTTTTGAAGAAAAATGATTCCGTCGAAAACGGATGAATAAATAAATGCAAAAGAAATTGATTTTGAGAAGTTTTTCGACGGAAAATGGATTCCGTAGAAGATTTTTGACGGAAAATGGATTCCGTCGAAGATTTTTGACGGAAAATGAATTCACTCGAAAACGGATGAATAAAATAAATACAAAATAAATTGATTTTGTGAAGTTTTTCGACGGAAAATGGATTCCGTCGAAGATTTTTGACGGAAAATAAATTCCGTCGAAAATAGATGAATAAAATAAATGCTAAAGAAATTGATTTTGTGAAGTTTTTTGACGGAAAATAGATTCCGTCGAAGATTTTTGACGGAAAAAGAATTTCGTCGAAAATGGATGAATAAAATAAATGTAAAAGAAATTGATTTTATGAAGTTTTTCGACGAAAAATGGATTCCGGTTAAGATTTTTGACGAAAAATGAATAAAATAAATGCAAAATAAATTGATTTTGTGAAGATTTTTGACGGAAAATGAATTCCGTTGAAAATGGATGCATAAAATAAATGCAAAAGAAATTGATTTTGTGAAGTTTTTCGACGGAAAATGGATTCTGAAGAAGATTTTTGACGGAAAATGGATTCCGTCGAAGATTTTTTACGGAAATTGAATTCCATCGAAAATGGATGAATAAAATAAATGCAAAAGAAATTGATTTTGTGAAGTTTTTCGACGGAAATTGGATTCCGTCGAAGATTTTTCACGGAAAATGAATTCAGTTGTAAATGGATGAATAAAATAAATGCAAAAGAAATTGATTTTATTAATTTTTCGACGAAAAACCGATTTCGTCGAAGATTTTTGACGAAAAATGTATTCCGTCGAAAACGGATGACTAAAATATATGCAAAAGAAATTGATTTTGTGAAGTTTTTCGACGGAAAATGGATTCCGAAGAAGATTTTTGATGGAAAATGGATTCCGTCGAAGATTTTTGACGGAAAATGAATTCCATCGAAAATGGATGAATAAAATAAATGCAAAAGAAATTGATTTTGTGAAGTTTTTCGACGGAAAATGGATTCCGTCGAAGATTTTTGTCGGAAAATGAATTCCGTCGAAAATGGATGAATAAAATAAATGCAAAAGAAATTGATTTTGTGAAGTTTTTGGACGGAATACAAATTCCGTCCAAAATGGATGAATAAAATAAATGCAAAAGAAATTGATTTTATGAAGTTATTCGACGAAAAATGGATTCCGTAGAAGATTTTTGATGAAAAATGTATTCCGTCGAAAACGGATGAATAAAAATAAATGCAAAAGAAATTGATTTTGTGAAGTTTTTCGACGGAAAAAGAATTTCGACGAAAACGGAATAATAAAATAATTGCAAAAGAAATTGATTTTTTGAAGTTTTTCGACGGAAAATGGATTCCGTAGAAGATTTTTGATGGAAAATGGATTCCGTCGAAGATTTTTGACGGAAAATGAATTCCGTCGAAAATGGATGAATAAAATAAATGCAAAAGAAATTGATTTTATGAAGTTTTTCGACGAAAAATGGATTCCGTCGAAGATTTTTGACGAAAATGTTTTCCGTCGAAAATGGACTAATAAAATAAATGCAAAAGAAATTGATTTTGTGAAGATTTTTGACGGAAAATGAATTCCGTCGAAAACGGATGAATAAAATAAATGCAAAAGAAATTGATTTTGTGAATTTTTCGACGGAAAATGGATTCCGTCGAAGATTTTTGACAGAAAATGAATTCCGTCGAAAATGGATGAATAAAATAAATGCAAAAGAAATTGATTTTATGAAGTTTTTCGACGAAAAATGGATTCCGTCGAAGATTTTTGACGGAAAATGAATTCCGTTGAAAATGGATGAATAAAATAAATGCAAAAGAAATTGATTTTATTAATTTTTCGACGAAAAATGGATTCCGTCGAAAAACGGATGAATAAATAAATGCAAAAGAAATTGATTTTGAGAAGTTTTTCGACGGAAAATGGATTCCGTAGAAGATTTTTGACGGAAAATGGATTCCGTCGAAGATTTTTGACGGAAAATGAATTCCCTCGAAAACGGATGAATAAAATAAATACAAAATAAATTGATTTTGTGAAGTTTTTCGACGGAAAATGGATTCCGTCGAAGATTTTTGACGGAAAATAAATTCCGTCGAAAATAGATGAATAAAATAAATGCTAAAGAAATTGATTTTGTGAAGTTTTTCGACGGAAAATGGATTCCGTTGAAGATTTTTGACGGAAAAAGAATTCCGTCGAAAATGGATGAATAAAATAAATGCAAAAGAAATTGATTTTATGAAGTTTTTCGACGAAAAATGGATTCCGGTAAGATTTTTCACGGAAAATGATTCGAAAACGGATGAATAAAGTAAATGCAAAATAAATTGATTTTGTGAAGATTTTTGACGGAAAATGAATTCCGTTGAAAATGGATAAATAAAATAAATGCAAAAGAAATTGATTTTGTGAAGTTTTTCGACGGAAAATGGATTCCGAAGAAGATTTTTGACGGAAAATGGATTCCGTCGAAGATTTTTTACGGAAATTGAATTCCATCGAAAATGGATGAATAAAATAAATGCAAAAGAAATTGATTTTGTGAAGTTTTTCGACGGAAAATGAATTCCGTCGAAAATGGATGAATAAAATAAATGCAAAAGAAATTGATTTTATGAAGTTTTTCGACGGAAAATGGATTCCGTCGAAGATTTTGGACGGAAAATGAATTCCGTCGAAAATGGATGAATAAAATAAATGCAAAAGAAATTGATTTTATGAAGTTTTTCGATGAAAAATGGATTTCGTCGAAGATTTTTCACGGAAAATGAATTCAGTTGTAAATGGATGAATAAAATAAATGCAAAAGAAATTGATTTTATTAATTTTTCGACGAAAAACGGATTCCGTTGAAGATTTTTGACAAAAAATGTATTCCGTCGAAAACGGATGAATAAAATAAATGCAAAAGAAATTGATTTTGTGAAGTTTTTCGACGGAAAATGGATTCCGAAGAAGATTTTTGACGGAAAATGGATTCCGTCGAAGATTTTTGACGGAAAATGAATTCCATCGAAAATGGATGAATAAAATAAATGCAAAAGAAATTGATTTTGTGAAGTTTTTCGACGGAAAATGGATTCCGTCGAAGATTTTTGTCTGAAAATGAATTCCGTCGAAAATGGATGAATAAAATAAATGCAAAAGAAATTGATTTTGTGAAGTTTTTGGACGGAATACAAATTCCGTCCAAAATGGATGAATAAAATAAATGCAAAGGAAATTGATTTTGTGAGTTTTTCGACGGAAAATGGATTCCGTCGAAGATTTTTGACGGAAAATGTGTTCCGTCGAAAATGGATGAATAAAATTAATGCAAAAGAAATTGATTTTATGAAGTTATTCGACGAAAAATGGATTCCGTAGAAGATTTTTGATGAAAAATGTATTCCGTCGAAAACGGATGAATAAAAATAAATGCAAAAGAAATTGATTTTGTGAAGTTTTTCGACGGAAAAAGAATTTCGACGAAAACGGAATAATAAAATAAATGCAAAAGAAATTGATTTTTTGAAGTTTTTCGACGGAAAATGGATTCCGTAGAAGATTTTTGATGGAAAATGGATTCCGTCGAAGATTTTTGACGGAAAATGAATTCCGTCGAAAACGGATGAATACAATAAATGAAAAAGAAATTGACTTTATGAAGTTTTTCGACGAAAAATGGATTCCGTCGAAAACGGACTAATAAAATAAATGCAAAAGAAATTGATTTTGTGAAGATTTTTGACGGAAAATGAATTCCGTCGAAAACGGATGAATAAAATAAATGCAAAAGAAATTGATTTTGTGAAGGTTTTCGATGGAAAATGGATTCCGTCGAAGATTTTTGACAGAAAATGAATTACGTCGAAAATGGATGAATAAAATAAATGCAAAAGAAATTGATTTTATGAAGTTTTTCGACGAAAAATGGATTCCGTAGAAAATTTTTGACGAAAAATGTATTCCGTCGAAAACGGATGACTAAAATAAATGCAAAAGAAATTGATTTTGTGAAGTGTTTCGACGGAAAAAGAATTTCGTCGAAAACGGATTAATAAAATAAATGAAAAGAAAATTGATTTTGTGAGTTTTTCGACGGAAAATGGACTCCGTCGAAGATTTTTGATGGAAAATGTATTCCGTCGAAAATGGATGAATTAAATTCATGCAAAAGAAATTTATTTTGTCAGTTTTTCGACGGAAAATGACTTCCGTCGAAAATGGATGAATAAAATAAATGCAAAAGAAATTGATATTGTGAAATTTTTCGATGGAAAACAGATTCCGTCGAAAATGGATGAATAAAATAAATGCAAAAGAAATTGATTTTATGAAGTTTTTCGACGAAAAATGGATTCCGTCGAAGATTTTTGACGGAAAATGAATTCCGTTGAAAATGGATGAATAAAATAAATGCAAAAGAAATTGATTTTATTAATTTTTCGACGAAAAATGGATTCCGTCGAAAAACACGGATGAATAAATAAATGCAAAAGAAATTGATTTTGAGAAGTTTTTCGACGGAAAATGGATTCCGTAGAAGATTTTCGACGGAAAATGGATTCCGTCAAAGATTTTTGACGGAAAATGAATTCTCTCGAAAACGGATGAATAAAATTAATACAAAATAAATTGATTTTGTGAAGTTTTTCGACAGAAATGGATTCCGTCGAAGATTTTTGACGGAAAATAAATTCCGTCGAAAATAGATGAATAAAATAAATGCTAAAGAAATTGATTTTGTGTGAAGTTTTTTGACGGAAAAAGAATTTCGTCGAAAATGGATGAATAAAATAAATGTAAAAGAAATTGATTTTATGAAGTTTTTCGACGAAAAATGGATTCCGGTTAAGATTTTTGACGAAAAATGAATAAAATAAATGCAAAATAAATTGATTTTGTGAAGATTTTTGACGGAAAATGAATTCCGTTGAAAATGGATGCATAAAATAAATGCAAAAGAAATTGATTTTGTGAAGTTTTTCGATGGAAAATGGATTCCGAAGAAGATTTTTGACGGAAAATGGATTCCGTCGAAGATTTTTTACGGAAATTGAATTCCATCGAAAATGGATGAATAAAATAAATGCAAAAGAAATTGATTTTGTGAAGTTTTTCGACGGAAATTGGATTCCGTCGAAGATTTTTCACGGAAAATGAATTCAGTTGTAAATGGATGAATAAAATAAATGCAAAAGAAATTGATTTTATTAATTTTTCGACGAAAAACCGATTCCGTTGAAGATTTTTGACAAAAAATGTATTCCGTCGAAAACGGATGAATAAAATAAATGAAAAAGAAATTGATTTTGTGAAGTTTTTCGACGGAAAATGGATTCCGAAGAAGATTTTTGATGGAAAAAGAAGATTTTTGACGGAAAATGAATTCCATCGAAAATGGATGAATAAAATAAATGCAAAATAAATTGATTTTGTGAAGTTTTTCGACGGAAAATGGATTCCGTCGAAGATTTTGGTCTGAAAATGAATTCCGTCGAAAATGGATGAATAAAATAAATGCAAAAGAAATTGATTTTGTGAAGTTTTTGGACGGAATACAAATTCCGTCCAAAATGGATGAATAAAATTAATGCAAAAGAAATTGATTTTATGAAGTTATTCGACGAAAAATGGATTCCGTAGAAGATTTTTGATGAAAAATGTATTCCGTCGAAAACGGATGAATAAAAATAAATGCAAAAGAAATTGATTTTGTGAAGTTTTTCGACGGAAAAAGAATTTCGACGAAAACGGAATAATAATATAATTGCAAAAGAAATTGATTTTTTGAAGTTTTTCGACGGAAAATGGATTCCGTAGAAGATTTTTGATGGAAAATGGATTCCGTCGAAGATTTTTGACGGAAAATGAATTCCGTCGAAAACGGATGAATACAATAAATGCAAAAGAAATTGACTTTATGAAGTTTTTCGACGAAAAATGGATTCCGTCGAAGATTTTTGACGAAAATGTTTTCCGTCGAAAATGGACTAATAAAATAAATGCAAAAGAAATTGATTTTGTGAAGATTTTTAACGGAAAATGAATTCCGTCGAAAACGGATGAATAAAATAAATGCAAAAGAAATTGATTTTGTGAAGGTTTTCGATGGAAAATGGATTCCGTCGAAGATTTTTGACAGAAAATGAATTCCGTCGAAAATGGATGAATAAAATAAATGCAAAAGAAATTGATTTTATGAAGTTTTTCGACGAAAAATGGATTCCGTCGAAGATTTTTGACGCAAAATGTATTCCGTCGTAAACGGATGAACAAAATAAATGCAAAAGAAATTGATTTTGTGAAGTGTTTCGACGGAAAAAGAATTTCGTCGAAAACGGATTAATAAAATAAATGAAAAGGAAATTGATTTTGTGAGTTTTTCGACGGAAAATGGATTCCGTCGAAGATTTTTGACGGAAAATGTGTTCCGTCGAAAATGGATGAATTAAATTAATGCAAAAGAAATTTATTTTATGAAGTTATTCGACGAAAAATGGATTCCGTAGAAGATTTTTGATGAAAAATGTATTCCGTCGAAAACGGATGAATAAAAATAAATGCAAAAGAAATTGATTTTGTGAAGTTTTTCGACGGAAAAAGAATTTCGACGAAAACGGAATAATAAAATAAATGCAAAAGAAATTGATTTTTTGAAGTTTTTCGACGGAAAATGGATTCCGTAGAAGATTTTTGATGGAAAATGGATTCCGTCGAAGATTTTTGACGGAAAATGAATTCCGTCGAAAACGGATGAATACAATAAATGCAAAAGTAATTGACTTTATGAAGTTTTTCGACGAAAAATGGATTCCGTCGAAGATTTTTGACGAAAAATGTTTTCCGTCGAAAATGGACTAATAAAATAAATGCAAAAGAAATTGATTTTGTGAAGATTTTTGACGGAAAATGAATTCCGTCGAAGATTTTTGATGGAAAATGAATTCCGTAGAAGATTTTTGATGGAAAATGGATTCCGTCGAAGATTTTTGACGGAAAATAAATTCCATCGAAAACGGATGAATAAAATAAATGCAAAAGAAATTGATTTTGTGAAGTTTTTCGACGGAAAATGGATTTCGTCGAAGATTTTGGACGGAAAATGAATTCCGTCGAAAATGGATGAATAAAATAAATGCAAAAGAAATTGATTTTGTAAGTTTTTCGACGGAAAATGGTTTCCGTCGAAGATTTTGGACGAAAAATGTATTCTGTCGAAAATGGATGAATTAAAATAAATGCAAAAGAAATTGATTTTGTGAAATTTTCGACGGAAAATGGATTCCGTCGAAGATTTTTGACAGAAAATGAATTCCGTCGAAAATGGATGAATAAAATAAATGCAAAAGAAATTTATTTTTTGAAGTTTTTCGACGAAAAATGTATTCCGTCGAAAACGGATGACTAAAATAAATGCAAAAGAAATTGATTTTGTGAAGTGTTTCGACGGAAAAAGAATTTCGTCGAAAACGGATTAATAAAATAAATGAAAAGGAAATTGATTTTGTGAGTTTTTCGACGGAAAATGGATTCCGTCGAAGATTTTTGACGGAAAATGTGTTCCGTCGAAAATGGATGAATTAAATTAATGCAAAAGAAATTTATTTTGTAAGTTTTTCCACGGAAAATGAATTCCGTCGAAAATGGATGAATAAAATAAATGCAAAAGAAATTGATATTGTGAAATTTTTCGATGGAAAACAGATTCCGTCGAAAATGGATGAATAAAATAAATGCAAAAGAAATTGATTTTATGAAGTTTTTCGACGAAAAATGGATTCCGTCGAAGATTTTTGACGGAAAATGAATTCCGTTGAAAATGGATGAATAAAATAAATGCAAAAGAAATTGATTTTATTAATTTTTCGACGAAAAATGGATTCCGTTGAAGATTTTTGAAGAAAAATGTATTCCGTCGAAAACGGATGAATAAATAAATGCAAAAGAAATTGATTTTGAGAAGTTTTTCGACGGAAAATGGATTCCGTAGAAGATTTTTGACGGAAAATGGATTCCGTCGAAGATTTTGGACGGAAAATGAATTCCCTCGAAAACGGATGAATAAAATAAATACACAATAAATTGATTTTGTGAAGTTTTTCGACAGAAAATGGATTCCGTCGAAGATTTTTGACGGAAAATAAATTCCGTCGAAAACGGATGAATAAAATAAATGCAAAAGAAATTGATTTTATGAAGTTTTTCGACGGAAAATGGATTCCGTTGAAGATTTTTGACGGAAAATGAATTCCGTCGAAAATGGATGAATAAAATAAATACAAAAGAAATTGATTTTGTGAAGTTTTTCGACGGAAAATGGATTCCGTCGAAGATTTTTGACGGAAAATAAATTCCGTTGAAAATAGATGAATAAAATAAATGCAAAAGAAATTGATATTGTGAAATTTTTCGATGGAAAACAGATTCCGTCGAAAATGGATGAATAAAATAAATGCAAAAGAAATTGATTTTATGAAGTTTTACGATGAAAAATGGATTCTGTCGAAGATTTTTGACGGAAAATGAATTCCGTTGAAAATGGATGAATAAAATAAATGAAAAAGAAATTGATTTTATTAATTTTTCGACGAAAAAAGGATTCCGTCGAAGATTTTTGAAGAAAAATGTATTCCGTCGAAAACGGATGAATAAATAAATGCAAAATAAATTGATTTTGAGAAGTTTTTCGACGGAAAATGGATTCCGTAGAAGATTTTTGACGGAAAATGGATTCCGTCGAAGATTTTGGACGGAAAATGAATTCCCTCGAAAACGGATGAATAAAATAAATACAAAAGAAATTGATTTTGTGAAGTTTTTCGACGGAAAATGGATTCCGTCGAAGATTTTTGACGGAAAATGGAAAATGAATTCCGTCGAAAATGGATGAATAAAATAAATGCAAAAGAAATTGATTTTGTGAAGTTTTTCGACGGAAAATGGATTCCGTTGAAGATTTTTGACGGAAAATGAATTCCGTCGAAAATGGATGAATAAAATAAATGCAAAAGAAATTGATTTTGTGAAGTTTTTCGACGGAAAATGGATTCCGTCGAAGATTTTTGACGGAAAATGTGTTCCGTCGAAAATGGATGAATTAAATTAATGCAAAAGAAATTTATTTTGTAAGTTTTTCCACGGAAAATGAATTCCGTCGAAAATGGATGAATTAAATTAATGCAAAAGAAATTTATTTTGTAAGTTTTTCCACGGAAAATGAATTCCGTCGAAAATGGATGAATAAAATAAATGCAAAAGAAATTGATTTTATGAATTTTTTCGACGAAAAATGGATTCTGTCGAAGATTTTTGATGGAAAATGAATTCCGTTGAAAATGGATGAATAAAATAAATGCAAAAGAAATTGATTTTAATAATTTTTCGACGAAAAATGGATTCCGTTGAAGATTTTTGAAGAAAAATGTATTCCGTCGAAAACGGATGAATAAAATAAATGCAAAAGAAATTGATTTTGAGAAGTTTTTCGACGGAAAATGGATTCCGTAGAAGATTTTTGACGGAAAATGGATTCCGTCGAAGATTTTGGACGGAAAATGAATTCCCTCGAAAACGGATGAATAAAATAAATACACAATATATTGATTTTGTGAAGTTTTTCGACGGAAAATGGATTCCGTCGAAGATTTTTGACGGAAAATAAATTCCGTCGAAAATAGATGAATAAAATAAATGCTAAAGAAATTGATTTTGTGAAGTTTTTCGACGGAAAATGGATTCCGTTGAAGATTTTTGACGGAAAATGAATTCCGTCGAAAATGGATGAATAAAATAAATGCAAAAGAAATTGATTTTGTGAAGTTTTTCGACGGAAAATGGATTCCGTCGAAGATTTTTGACGGAAAATAAATTCCGTCGAAAATAGATGAATAAAATAAATGCAAAAGAAATTGATATTGTGAAATTTTTCGATGGAAAACAGATTCCGTCGAAAATGGATGAATAAAATAAATGCAAAAGAAATTGATTTTATGAAGTTTTGCGACGAAAAATGGATTCTGTCGAAGATTTTTGACGGAAAATGAATTCCGTTGAAAATGGATGAATAAAATAAATGAAAAAGAAATTGATTTTATTAATTTTTCGACGAAAAAAGGATTCCGTCGAAGATTTTTGAAGAAAAATGTATTCCGTCGAAAACGGATGAATAAATAAATGCAAAATAAATTGATTTTGAGAAGTTTTTCGACGGAAAATGGATTCCGTAGAAGATTTTTGACGGAAAATGGATTCCGTCGAAGATTTTGGACGGAAAATGAATTCCCTCGAAAACGGATGAATAAAATAACTACAAAATAAATTGATTTTGTGAAGTTTTTCGACGGAAAATGGATTCCGTCGAAGATTTTTGACGGAAAATAATTTCCGTCAAAAGTAGATGAATAAAATAAATGCTAAAGAAATTGATTTTGTGAAGTTTTTCGACGGAAAATGGATTCTGTTGAAGATTTTTGACGGAAAATGAATTCCGTCGAAAATGGATGAATAAAATAAATGCAAAAGAAATTGATTTTGTGAAGTTTTTCGACGGAAAAAGAATTTCGTCGAAAACGGATTAATAAAATAAATGCAAAGGAAATTGATTTTGTGAGTTTTTCGACGGAAAATGGATTCCGTCGAAGATTTTTGACGGAAAATGTGTTCCGTCGAAAATGGATGAATTAAATTAATGCAAAAGAAATTTATTTTGTAAGTTTTTCCACGGAAAATGAATTCCGTTGAAAATGGATGAATAAAATAAATGCAAAAGAAATTGATATTGTGAAATTTTTCGATGCAAAACAGATTCCGTCGAAAATGGATGAATAAAATAAATGTAAAAGAAATTGATTTTATGAAGTTTTTCGACGAAAAATGGATTCCGTCGAAGATTTTTGACGGAAAATGAATTCCGTTGAAAATGGATGAATAAAATAAATGCAAAAGAAATTGATTTTATAAATTTTTCGACGAAAAATGGATTCCGTTGAAGATTTTTGAAGAAAAATGTATTCCGTCGAAAACGGATGAATAAATAAATGCAAAAGAAATTGATTTTGAGAAGTATTTCGACGGAAAATGGATTCCGTAGAAGATTTTTGACGGAAAATGGATTCCGTCGAAGATTTTGGACGGAAAATGAATTCCCTCGAAAACGGATGAATAAAATAAATACACAATAAATTGGACGGAAAAAGAATTTCGTCGAAAACGGATTAATAAAATAAATGCAAAAGAAATTGATTTTGTGAAGTTTTTCGACGGAAAATGGATTCCGTCGAAGATTTTGGACGGAAAATGAATTCCATCGAAAATGGATGAATAAAATAAATGCAAAAGAAATTGATTTTACGAAGTTTTTCGATGCAAAATGGATTCCGTCAAAGATTTTTCACGGAAAATGAATTCAGTTGTAAATGGATGAATAAAATAAATGCAAAAGAAATTGATTTTGTGAAGATTTTTGACGGAAAATGAATTCCGTTGAAAATGGATGAATAAAATAAATGCAAAAGAAATTGATTTTATGATGTTTTTCGACGGAAAATGGATTCCGTCGAAGATTTTGGACGGAAAATGAATTCCGTCGAAAATGGAGGAATAAAATAAATGAAAAAGAAATTGATTTTATGAAGTTTTTCGATGAAAAACGGATTCCGTCGAAGATTTTTGACGAAAAATGTATTCCGTCGAAAATGGATGAATAACATAAATGCAAAAGAAATTGATTTTGTGAAGTTTTTCGACGGAAAATGGATTCCGTCGAAAATGGAGGAATAAAATAAATGTAAAAGAAATTGATTTTATGAAGTTTTTCGAAGAAAAATGGATTCCGTCGAAGATTTTGGACGGAAAATGAATTTCGTCGAAAATGGAGGAATAAAATAAATGCAAAAGAAATTGATTTTATGAAGTTTTTCAATGAAAAACGGATTCCGTCGAAGATTTTTGACGAAAAATGTATTCCGTCGAAAACGGATGACTAAAATATATGCAAAAGAAATTGATTTTGTGAAGTTTTTCTACGGAAAATGGATTCCGTCGAAGATTTTTGACGGAAAATGAATTCGGTCGAAAATGGATGAATAAAATAAATGCAAAAGAAATTGATTTTGTGAAGTTTTTCGACGGAAAATGGATTCCGTTGAAGATTTTTGACGGAAAATGAATTCCGTCGAAAATGGATGAATAAAATAAATGCAAAAGAAATTGATTTTGTGAAGTTTTTCGACGGAAAATGGATTCCGTCGAAGATTTTGGACGGAAAATGAATTCCGTCGAAAATGGATGAATAAAATAAATGCAAAAGAAATTGATTTTATGAAGTTTTTCGATGAAAAATGGATTCCGTCAAAGATTTTTCACGGAAAATGAATTCAGTTGTAAATGGATGAATAAAATAAATGCAAAAGAAATTGATTTTGTGAAGATTTTTGACGGAAAATGAATTCCGTTGAAAATGGATGAATAAAATAAATGCAAAAGAAATTGATTTTATGATGTTTTTCGACGGAAAATGGATTCCGTCGAAGATTTTGGACGGAAAATGAATTTCGTCGAAAATGGAGGAATAAAATAAATGCAAAAGAAATTGATTTTATGAAGTTTTTCGATGAAAAACGGATTCCGTCGAAGATTTTTGACGAAAAATGTATTCGGTCGAAAATGGATGAATAACATAAATGCAAAAGAAATTGATTTTGTGAAGTTTTTCGACGGAAAATGGATTCCGTCGAAAATGGAGGAATAAAATAAATGCAAAAGAAATTGATTTTATGAAGTTTTTCGATGAAAAATGGATTCCGTCGAAGATTTTTCACGGAAAATGAATTCAGTTGTAAATGGATGAATAAAATAAATGCAAAAGAAATTGATTTTTTGAAGATTTTTGACGAAAAATGAATTCCGTTGAAAATGGATGAATAAAATAAATGCAAAAGAAATTGAGTTTGTGATGTTTTTCGACGGAAAATGGATTCCGTCGAAGATTTTGGACGGAAAATGAATTTCGTCGAAAATGGAGGAATAAAATAAATGCAAAAGAAATTGATTTTATGAAGTTTTTCGACGGAAAATGGATTCCGTCGAAGATTTTTGACGAAAAATGTATTTCGTCGAAGATTTTTGACGAAAAATGTATTCCGTCGAAAACGGATGAATAAAATAAATGCAAAAGAAATTGATTTTATGAAGATTTTTGACGAAAAATGGATTCCGTCGAAGATTTTTGACTGAAAATGAATTCGGTCAAAAATGGATGAATAAAATAAATGCAAAAGAAATTGATTTTGCGAAGTTTTTCGACGAAAAATGGATTCCGTAGAAGATTTTTGACGGAAAATGGATTCCGTCGAAGATTTTTGACGGAAAATGAATTCCATCGAAAATGGATAATTAAAATAAATGCAAAAGAAATTGATTTTGTGAAGTTTTACGACGGAAAAAGAATTTCGTCGAAAACGGATTAATAAAATAAATGCAAAAGAAATTGATTTTGTGAAATTTTTCGACGGAAAATGGATTCCGTCGAAGATTTTTGACGGAAAATGAATTCCGTCGAAAATGGATGAATAAAATAAATGCAAAAGAAATTGATTTTGTGAAGTTTTTCGACGGGAAATGGATTCCGTCGAAGATTTTTGACGGAAAATGAATTTCGTCGAAAATGGATGAATAAAATAAATGCAAAAGAAATTGATTTTATTAATTTTTCGACGAAAAATGGATTCCGTCGAAAAACGGATGAATAAATAAATGCAAAAGAAATTGATTTTGAGAAGTTTTTCGACGGAAAATGGATTCCGTAGAAGATTTTCGACGGAAAATGGATTCCGTCAAAGATTTTTGATGGAAAATGAATTCCCTCGAAAACGGATGAATAAAATAAATACAAAATAAATTGATTTTGTGAAGTTTTTCGACGGAAATGGATGAATAAAATAAATGCAAAAGAAATCGTTTTTGTGAAGTTTTTCGACGGAAAATGGATTCCGTTGAAGATTTTTGACGGAAAATGAATTCCGTCGAAAATGGATGAATAAAATAAATGCAAAAGAAATTGATTTTGTGAAGTTTTTCGACGGAAAAAGAATTTCGTCGAAAACGGATTAATAAAATAAATGCAAAGGAAAATGGATGAATTAAATTAATGCAAAAGAAATTTATTTTGTGAAGTTTTTCGACGGAAAATGAATTCCGTCGAAAATGGATGAATAAAATAAATGCAAAAGAAATAGATTTTTTGAAGTTTTTCGACGGAAAATAGATTCCGTCGAAGATTTTTGGCGGAAAATGAATTCCGTCGAAAATGGATGAATAAAATAAATGCAAAAGAAATTGATTTTATGAAAAATTTTGACGCAAAATGGATTCCGTCGAAGATTTATGACGAAAAAAGTATTCCATCGAAAACGGATGACTAAAATAAATACAAAAGAAATTGATTTTGTGAATTTTTTCGACGGAAAATAGATTCCGTCGAAGATTTTTGACGGAAAATGAATTCCGTCGAAAATGGATGAATAAAATAAATGCAAAAGAAATTGATTTTATGAAAATTTTCGACGAAAAATGGATTCCGTCGAAGATATTTGACGAAAAAAGTATTCCATCGAAAACGGATGACTAAAATAAATACAAAAGAAATTGATTTTGTGAAGTTTTTCGACTGAAAAAGAATTTCGTCGAAAATGGATTAATAAAATAAATACAAAGGAAATTGATTTTGTGAAGTTTGTCGACGGAAAATGAATTCCATCGAAAATTGATGAATAAAATAAATGCAAAAGAAATTGATATTGTGAAATTTTTCGATGGAAAACGGATTCCGAAGAAAGTGGATGAATAAAATAAATGCAAAAGAAATTGATTTTATGAAGTTTTTCGACGAAAAATGGATTCCGTCGAAGATTTTTGACGGAAAATGAATTCCGTTGAAAATGGATGAATAAAATAAATGCAGAAGAAATTGATTTTTTTAATTTTTCGACGAAAAATGTATTCCGTTGAAGATTTTTGACGAAAATTGTATTCCGTCGAAAACGGATGAATAAAATAAATGCAAAAGAAATTGATTTTGTGAAGTTTTTCGAAGGAAAATGGATTCCGTAGAAGATTTTTTTACGGAAAATGGATTCCGTCGAAGATTTTTGACTGAAAATAAATTCCATCAAAAACGGATGATTAAAATAAATGCAAAAGAAATTGATTTTGTGAAGTTTTTCAACGGAAAATGGATTCCGTCGACGATTTTTGACGGAAAATGAATTCCGTCGGAAATAGATGAATAAAATAAATGCAAAAGAAATAGATTTTGTGAAGTTTTACGACAGAAAATGGATTCCGTCGAAGATTTTGGACGGAAAATGAATCTGTCGAAAATGGAAGAATAAAATAAATGCAAAAGAAATTGATTTTATTAATTTTTCGACGAAAAATGGATTCCGTTGAAGATTTTTGACGAAAAATGTATTCCGTCGAAAACGGATGAATAAAATAAATGCAAAAGAAATTGATTTTGTGATGTTTTTCGACGGAAAATGGATTCCGTAGAAGATTTTTGACAGAAAATGGATTCCGTCGAAGATTTTTGAGGGCAAATGAATTCCATCGAAAACGGATGAATAAAATAAATGCAAAAGAAATTGATTTTGTGAAGTTTTTCGACGGAAAATGGATTCCGTCGAAGATTTTTGACGAAAAATGTATTCCGTCGAAAATGGATGAATAAAATAAATGCAAAAGAATTTGATTTTGTGATGTTTTTCGACGGAAAATGGATTCCGTAGAAGATTTTTGACGGAAAATGGATTCCGTCGAAGATTTTTGACGGCAAATGAATTCCACCGAAAACGGATGAATAAAATATATGCAAAAGAAATTGATTTTGTGAAGTTTTTCAACGGAAAAAGAATTGCGTCGAAAATGGATTAATAAAATAAATGCAAAAGAAATTGATTTTGAGAAGTTTTTAGACGGAAAATGGATTCCGTCGAAGATTTTTGATGGAAAATGAATTCCGTCTGATGAATAAAATAAATGCAAAAGAAATTGATTTTATGAAGTTTTAAGATGGAAAATGGATTTCGTCGAAGATTTTGGACGAAAAATGTATTCCGTCGAAAATGGATGAATAAAATAAATGCAAAATAAATTGTTTTTGTGTAGTTTTTCGACGGAAAAAGAATTTCGTCGAAAACGGATTAATAAAATACATGCAAAGAAATGGATTTTGTGAAGTTTTTCGATGGAAAATGGATTCCGTCTAAAACTGATGAATAAAACAAATGCAAAAGAAATTGATTTTGTGAAGTTTTTCGACGGAAAATGGATTCCGTCGAAGATTTTGGACGGAAAATGAATTCCATCGAAAATGGATGAATAAAATAAATGCAAAAGAAATTGATTTTATGAAGTTTTTCGTTGGAAAATGGATTCCGTCGAAGATTTTTGACGAAAAATGTATTCCGCCGAAAACGGATGAATAAAATAAATGCAAAAGAAATTGATTTTGGGAAGTTTTTCGACGGAAAATGGATTCCGTCGAAGATTTTTGACGGAAATGAATTTCAACGAAAACGGATGAATAAAAAAAATGCAAAAGAAATTGATTTTATGAAGTTTTTCGACGGAAAATGGATTCCGTCGAAGATTTTTGACGGAAAATGAATTCCGTCGAAAATGGATAAATAAAATAAATGCAAAAGAAATTGATTTTGTGAAGTTTTTCGACAGAAAAAGAATTTCGTTGAAAACGGAATAATAAAATAAATGCAAAAGAAATTGATTTTTTGAAGTTTTTCGACGGAAAATGGATTCCGTAGAAGATTTTTGATGGAAAATGGATTTCGTCGAAGATTTTTGACGGAAAATGAATTCCGACGAAAACGGATGAATAAAATAAATGCAAAAGAAATTGATTTTGTGAAGATTTTTGAATGAAAATGAATTCCGTCGAAAATGGATGAATAAAATAAATGCAAAAGAAATTGATTTTGTGAAGTTTTTCGACGGAAAATGGATTCCGTCGAAGATTTTTGACGAAAAATGTTTTCCGTCGAAAATGGATTAATAAAATAAATGCATAAGAAATTGATTTTGGGAAGATTTTTGACGGAAAATGAATTCCGTCGAAAACGGATGAATAAAATAAATGCAAAAGACATTGATTTTGCGAAGTTTTTCGACGGAAAATGGATTCCGTCGAAGATTTTTGACAGTAAAAGAATTCCGTCGAAAATGGATGAATAAAATAAATGCAATAGAAATTGATTTGATGATGTTTTTTGACGAAAAATGTATTCCGTCGAAAACGGATGACTAAAATAAATGCAAAAGAAATTGATTTTATGAAATTTTTCGACGGAAAAAGGATTTCGTCGAAAACGGATTAATAAGATAAATGCAAAGAAAATTGATTTTGTGAGTTTTTCGACGCAAAATGGATTCCGTCGAAGATTTTTGACGGAAAATGTATTCCGTCGAAAATGGATGAATTAAATTAATGCAAAATAAATTTATTTTGTGAAGCTTTTCGACGGAAAATGAATTCCGTCGAAAATGGATGAATAAAATAAATGCAAAAGAAATTGATATTGTGAAATTTTTCGATGGAAAACGGATTTCGTCGAAAACGGATGAATAAAATAAATGCAAAAGAAATTGATTTTGTGAAGTTTTTCGACGGAAAATGGATTCCGTAGAACATTTTTGATGGAAATTGGATTCCGTCGAAGATTTTTGACGGAAAATGAATTCCATCGAAAACGGATGAATAAAATAAATGCAAAAGAAATTGATTTTGTGAAGTTTTTTGACAGAAAATGGATTCCGTCGAAGATTTTTGACGGAAAATGAATTCCGTCGTAAATGGATGAATAAAATAAATGCAAAATAAATTGATTATGTGAAGTTTTTCGATGAAAAATGGATTCCGTCGAAGATTTTTGACGAAAAATGTATTCCGTCGAAAATGGATGAATAAAATAAATGCAAAGGAAATTGATTTTGTGAAGTTTTACGACGGAAAATGGATTCCGTCGAAGATTTTGGACGGAAAATGAATTCCGTCGAAAATGGTTGAATAAAATAAATGCAAAAGAAATTGATTTTACGAAGTTTTTCGATGAAAAATGGATTCCGTCGAAGATTTTTAACGAAAAATGTATTCCGTCGAAAATTGATGAATAAAATAAATGCAAAAGAAATTGATTTTGTGAAGTTTTTTGACGGAAAAAGAATTTCGTCGAAAATGGAATAATAA
>JAVKPL010003710.1:0-20202 GCA_032173675.1 Gastrolobium villosum
CATTGATTTTAGTATCAGGAAGGACAAGTTCCATACGAAGCATTTTAGTAGGATAGCTATCGGACGATCTAGTATTGAAATGGCAATAGAAAGAGAAAAACTACAAGAAAAAATGGAAAGAATCATTAATTAGAGAGAAGAAATTAAAGGAGAGACACTTTGGGAGTGCCATAAGAAAATTAGGAAGAAAACTATTTGTGTATATTGCTTCGTATAAAACAGAAATATAAACTACGAATAAATAGAGGTGTTGTAGACCTGTGCAATAGAAAGAAAAAAACTAAAAGAAAAAACGGAAAGAATCATTAATTAAAGAGAAGAAATTAAAGGAAATAACGGAAAGAATCATTGATTAGAAAGAAGAAATTAAAGGAAATTAATGATTCTTTCCTTTAATTTCTTCTCTCTAATTAATGAATTCTTTCCATTTTTTCTTGTAGTTTTTCTCTTTCTATTGCCATTTCAATACTAGATCGTCCCATAGTTGTCATATTAAAATGCTTATAAGCATATGGAACTTGTCCTTCCTGATACTAAAATCAATGTCAATCAAAGATTTTTTCATTTATTACCTTTGATTTTTTCCTTCTACAACACCTCTATTTATATCTCTGTTTTCTACCAAGCAGCATACACAAATCATTTTCTTCTTATTTTTCTTATGGCTCTCCCAAAGTGTCTCGCCACCTCTCTAGTGATTTTCTCCCTTAGTGTGATATTGATAAACAATGGTGTTGAAGCATTTCATAAAATATACCCTCATTTTCAATCTCTTTCAGCGATTTCCGTGAGTGAACAACACAGAACTGGATATCATTTTCAACCTCCTAGGAACTGGATCAACGGTTAGTAAGTTCTTAATTTTTCATACCATTTTTAACCTTGCCATATTCACAGCATTTTGAGTGCAGTTTCTTTCTTCTTCTTTTTATTTATTTATTTTATTCTTATCTTCTCAATTTTGTTGTTATTTTAAACTTGTTAACAACTTTATATATTGTATTGGGATGGTTGTTCAACTATAGTCTAGTTTTCATGACAAAATACAGAAGAAAAATTTTAATCCAGAATTGCAGATTGAATTGTGATTTAATATTATGGTAAACAACTCATTAGCACATTAAAGGGGGGAAAAACATACAACATAATAGTTCACCATAGGGTATTCATACGGAAAATTTTGAGCATCACAAGAAAAGGTGATGGGTCTTCCTTAGTATTATCATAAAATATTAGGGTCTTCCTTATAAATATACACGATGACATAACTTGCTTCTCAAATTTGTATTTCATTGTTTTTAAATTGTTATATCAGAATTACACCAAAAATGCTAACTTTGTTTTCTAATCCTTTCATGGTGCCTAATTGGTGAAACGGACGCATAAATCACATTCAGATCCAAATGGTGAGTGGAAATTTCATTTTTTATTTTTGTTATTTCATTTCAATTACCAAATATTTTGTTGCACAATCTTATTTAATTTAATTTGTTGGTTGTTTTTGTTTTTGTTTTTTCTGAAATAGTTCCACTTTGAAGAGCGAATTGTACAAGCCATCATTTGCCGGTTTTGTTGATGTGGATTTATCTACTAAGAAACTCTCTCGTAGGAGTTTGGTAAGCACAAATGCAACTCCTCCTTCTCCTCCATTTGGTGTTTACGTATGATATTAGTTTATGAGCTCCCATAATAACTATATATACTTACTGATTCTGGTTTTTCAACTAAATGGCAGATTGATCACTCAGTAGTGGAGAGTTTTGGAGCAGGAGGAAAAACAAATATCTTGTCTAGGGTTTATCCAGATCTAGCAGTGACAAATCAAGCTCACTTGTTTGTGTTCAACAACGGTACCGAGCCCATCACCGTGGAGAACCTCAATGCATGGAGCATGAAATCCGTAGAAATAAACTGAACGTGTGGGCAGAACATAATGTAGCTTAAAGCTTCTTATCAAATATTTAATTTTGGGAAAATATACTCTTATGTTGTAGGAAAGTATTTTTCTCTCCTACAGATACATCGATTTTTGTATTGCTTTTTGTTCTTTTTTACATTTTTTATAAGTGGGTGGGTTCCGCATATGATTATCTCTATAGCATGAGAGAGAGTTTTTCTCCTATTGCATGAGATTAATAAAGTCCTTTATTATTATATTGATAACTTTGCTGTTCAATTCTTGCATTAATTCAAAGACATGGAGAGAAAGGGAGAGTGGGGTGGGGAGAATCTTCTGGCTTCAATGATACTTATGTGGTTCCCCACTCTCCAGGATAGGTATATAGGCTTCCCATAATTGATGAACAAATCCAAGAAAGTAACAATTGCAGAAGTAAAAGAGAGGCAGGCTTGCAAGCTCAATAATTGGAAGGCAAACCATTTTAGTGGCTTCAGCAATACCAGTATATACGATGTCCTGCTTTAAACTCCTAAAAAACCCTTTGTCGAAATTTAAATAGATTGGAGGCAAAATTTTGGCAGGTGTAAAGAATAAAAGGGAAAAAAAATGACAAAATGGGTTAGTTGGAAAAAGGTTTCAGACCAAAAAGAAATATGTGGGTTTGAACTTAAAGATGTTGGGCATTTAATTTCACTAAATTGACTATGCATGGCTGGCATTTACTTAGCAGTAGGGAAATTCAATACAATTTAAATTCTAAGGGTGTCCATACACATTTTCATGGATGCCTAAAATGGTCATTATCCTTCACAAACATAGCAAATAATTCATAAAGAGGGAAGATTCTTGGAGGTCTATAATGGCAAGTTGATCATAGATGCCATGAAATGGAAGCAAATAATGGTGTAGAGTAAATAAAATAATATTTTCAAAGACAAATAACTTTCTCTGTTCACATAGTCACAAAACTTACAAGTACTCCTTCCTGTTCCCTTTCCCTTTTAATTTCAATATTACCCTGCTTTTTTCTCAATAAAGCCTTACCGTAGACATCTAAAATCCTTACTTTTTTGCCTCTGCCGCCCCAAAATTTTAGCAACTTATACTTTCATACCAGTCACTTTTCACCTTTTAAACCTCAAATTTATCCTATCCCTATAACAAAGATCCCAAAATGCAAGCTCACCCGCTAGAAAATTTAAACTCTACAGTCTACATCATGGGGACCATAATATGCTCACTATGGGCACCATAATCCATCATAATTTAAAGACATTGTAAAGAACCAATTCAACCCAAAAGTTTAAGCTGTTGGGTGAGGCTACATTAATGGTTTTATATATCTCAACACGCCCCCTCACACGAGAGCCCACTGGGCTTGAAAGGTGGACAATGCACAGGTCCACCAACCTGTGCGAACAAAGAAATTCCACTTGAAAGAAAGTGGGGGCGGCGAGGATCGAACCCTGGACACGAGGCTCTGATACCATGTAAAGAACCAATTCAACCCAAAAGCTTAAGCTGTTGGGTGAGGCTACATTAATGGTTTTATATATCTCAACAGACATGTATCTAGTTTTACAATGATCATGGGGACCATAATATGTATCTAAAATTAAACTCTATAGTCTACATCATGGGGACCATAATATGCTCACTACGGGCACCATATTCCATCATAATTTAAAGACATGTATCTAGTTTTACATGAATCCCAATTCAGATGTAATCCAGATCCTAAACAGAAGACAGGGAGACAGGCCTTTTAGGTATAATGTTATATATTTAAGTATGCATCTAAACAATTAACAGAATTCATCAAGGATGAAACAATCACCCAATATGCACCATTACCTGGCCAGCATTTCGGGAATCAGGATCAATCTTTAGACATTGCTCGTAAGCATTAATTGATTGAGCGATATCACCGGCATCCCTATAAAGAACTCCTGCACAACATAAATACAGAAGATAAGCATATCTTGAAAGATGTGCTTAGATTTTCACTGCCTTGTGCCCCTTGCAATAAAACATTTTGTGATTACATGCAAAGAAAAAGAAAATAATAGATCCTGGTATTCACACTGGAATTATACAGAAAGTATACAGCAATGCTCTATTACAATAGCAAGAAAACAGAAAGAAACAGCAGATGAAAGTAGAAAATTAAGATGGACTCAGAGAAGCATGGGTTGCTACTTGCCCCAAGGCCTAAGCCTCCCCAATTCCCATCACAGATTCAATGCCGTCATCTGGTCCAGCTTCCTCCATCATATTCTTTCCACTCCCCATGCTTCCCACACCCCCTTCAACAGTGCCCTGTAGCCACCTGAAATACTGTTAGACTCATCCCTAACATCTCGCGCACATTTCCTATCCTGCCCTTTTCTTCCCTGCTTCTGTTCTTTTTCTTGTAAACCCAAATTGAAGGCCGATGGATGCCTATCAATAGCCCCACCCAGTGAATTCCATCTCGTCCTCAAGGTGAAATTCTGGGAAAGATGCTTGGGTGAGAGTAAAATCTTCCCCAAGTGATGTAATGGTGAGGCAGTGAGCCCACTTAATGAGGACTTCAATGTCCCCATTTATTAACCTTTGCATATGCTAAAACTTCTTCAGGTACAACCCGCAATTGCCAGTCTTCTACGAGAAAATATGGGATTTGCTAGCTGGATTGAATAAGGCCAGTTCAAGCTGTGAAACATCGAAAATAGGGAGTAATATGGGAGCACTCAGGTAGTTGCAGCCAATAAGCCACTGTGCCAATTATGTATAGTACCTGAAATGACTCTTATTCTTATCCCTCCAATAGTAATTAGTCCCCCATAACTTCAATATGTTGGTATGCTACAGAGATTCAGCAGCAAGTTCATCTCTTCTTCAACTTCCTCCACCACCTTGGCCTCTCATCCTCCTCCCCAAGCAAGATCACATGCAGCTGCTTGTTGCAGCATACATGACCCGGAGAATACCAAGCATCATAGCGAAAAATAGGTCCCTTCTTCTCTTATCATTTTCTTCATCCTTTGTTAATTTATTAAACCCCATTCCCTCCTATTGCCGCTGTCCAGACCACATATTGGGCCTTGTGGTCCACTCCCTTCTTCCTCCTATCTTGTCCTGGGTCCCAATTCCTCTAAGGTCAAAGCTGGTCTCACGACATTGTAGCTGTACCCATAGGTCGTGCTCCCCACTAAACCTGTGTTTCTCTGAATCTATCTTAATTTTCCCTTTTCATCTTCTGTTTCTTTCTGTTTTCTTTCTACTGTAATTAGAGCTTTGCTCTATACTTTCCCTTTAATTCAAGTGTGAATACCAGGATCTATCAGAAAATGAAAACAAAAAATCCATAAAACATTTTGGGGAAAGAGGGGGGCAACTTGCAGAACTCTCCAAGCAAAGAATACAAACACAATTCAGTTTTTTCAAAATTCTTGCACAGAACATTTTATAGCTCAAAATGAAATTTCACAGCAATTTTAGCGGTCTTATCCTTGATTCAGTGGTTCTAATATCATTTTAAAACAAGTTTTTTTTCTGTACATATTTCAAAATAAGCTTTATAACCAACTATTTGGTTGATTAATCTCTTGGAATATATACATTTATATAACCATTCAACTACCACAAAAAAAGACCTAACCAAAGAGATAGCAGACATGTTTTACTTGTGTTAGAGAATAATATAAGTGGTTATTTACAACTTGTATGCATTCTTTGTTCATCATTGACCATGTTGATAAATCTAAAATGTTCTCAATTACTATAATGTTTTCAGGTTACACTACTGAGAAATCTGACAGTTAAATTGATCTTTAGCAACCAGGAAGCTTAGAAAAGTCCAAATCAAAAAACCGATCACACATTTACTCATTAATCATTCATTCCACATTTAATCGACCCAGTATAACCTAATTAAAAAATTATGCCAGTAAAATGTCAATCATAAATTAGCACAACCATGACACACACGATCGCTAAGTGTGGTAAAACCATAATAACCAAACAGATAAATAATTAGAGGAAGGATAAAAAATACCTAGGTTATTGTATGCTTCTGCATATGTTGGATTTGCAATGATTTCTTTCTCAATCATACTTGCAGCAGCATCCATTTTACCCTGGAGAAGGAAGAAAAGATAGTCACTAAATGAAGATATTTGATAACTCCAAAATTCAAGAATTGTGCAATACTTAACCTGCACAGTGTATACAACACCAAGGTTATTTAATGACTGTGAAAAGTTAGGTTTGATTGATAAAGCAAGCTGCGTAACAAAAATAATAGGTTATGATTATAAATATATGCAATCCAACAGGAATGAAAATAAATTGACATGATCATCACTGTTACCTGGTAACATTCTACAGCTTTATCAAGATTGTCACGATCTTTATATATAACTCCAAGATTGTTACAAGCTTCCGCACAATGTGGATTGAAGTGAAAGGCAAGTTCATAGAATACAATAGCCTAAATTGTAGATTGAATTTCCACCAACAAAATTAGTATGGAATAATATGTACATGTGTGATGTATCTTAATGTAATACATGCAGATGTGCAGGTAGGAACATAGGCACGTGAGTGTCAGACACATACCATATCAAACTTAAGCATCTCACCATAAGCAACCCCAAGATTATACATGGCATCAGCATAATGCCAGTTATAATACAAAGCTTTCTTATAAAAAGCCACACCTCGGTTGATGTCCCCTTCCAATTTAACCTATCCACCAAAATAATTCTCTCAGTAAGATAGCAAAGATCCAAATATGTCAAGGTATCTCATTATATATGGGAAACAAAGATAATTTTAGAATGGTGCTTCAATAGATGCACTTTAAAGGGCAGCCCAGTGCACAAGACTCCCACCATTGTGAGGTCCTGGAGGGTCAAATATATGCAGCCCCCCCCCCCCCCCCCCCCCAAAAAAAAAAAAAAAGGAAAAAATTAAGCAAAGAAGCTGTGTCTGTGGCTAAAGCCCGGGACCATTAGATTACAAATCAGCAACTTGCTGTTGTACCAACTGCCAAGGCGCACCCTCTAATTGGCAAGGGGAGATTAAAAACATAAACTGGCTAGCAGTAACTACTGGACTCAAGTCAGAACCTAGAATTTCACTAAAATTGCTTCTCGATTCACTAAAATTTCCTTAAAGCCACTGTAAAATCAAGTTGACATTAAAGGTGTCATTTCTTAAGCAACAACCATTGTTTCCACCCCTATCCAGCACACAATTTTACATTGCATTAAAGTCATTTTAAAAAAATGACAATCTCCATTATGATTCATTATATCATCATTGCATTAATATTATCAAGGATGAACTGTCCCTTCAGAAGTTTTACAATAAACATGTTGATAATTAAGTATTTTACCTTTCAATTGAAACAAGAAAAAGGACATAAATATATATATAGCAATAAGGGTTCTAAAAAGCAATTATCATATTGTAGGATTTCGGATGTGTCACCTTTGTTCCCAAATCTGTCAAAGCTATAGCCATATTATTCTTTGCAATCTCGAAGTTGGGTGACACAGCTAAACACCTACCATAAAACATCAACTGGTCATTAGAACCAAGAAGTCAAGTCATTAAATAACAAATAAATACATGCAAAACTTGGCTCAGAAAAGCAAGACCAAGCTCAAGATATGTAGAGTACCTCTCATAACAAGTAATAGCTGCTTCCAAATCACCGCGATTTTTAAAAATCACACCCATATTGCAATACGCTTCAGCATACATAGGCCTCTCTGACGCAGCCTTTTCGTAGAAACTGAGGGCCATGTCATATTGCATCATTTCAGAGTACACCACACCAAGGTTAAAATATGCCGGCTGCAAGCCCGTAACAAAAGAAAAAAGATATATCATGCAAACAGAAAGCAAAATAAATTTTAACAGGGTTTAATGATAAAACCAAAGTATCCGGAATAAGAGAAAATTACAGCATAGTGCAGATCTATTTTAAGGGCTTCAAAATATTTTTGAATTCCGTCCTGAGTGTTTCCTGCAAGCTTTATGTTGGTACCAATATCTTTTAGCTGAAGGAGCTATATCATGGAAAAGTGCGAAGCAGACTGTAATAGCTGCGTCCACTATGGAAGCTGAGTTTGTGGCATGCTTTGAAGCCACAATTCAGGCTAAATGAGGGAGAATGTAAAATTATTTGTCTCATGTGTTATATTATGTGTCAGTTGGTTTAATTAATGAAAAGGGCATTATGGTAATTTTGACTATTAAGGGAAGTTATTTAAAAGTAACTGCTGATAGGTGCAGTTACATTAAGGGAAGTTACAGAAAAAATAACTGTTGATAGGCCAGTTATGTAAACGTTCATAGGGTCAGTTTCTGATAAGGGAGTATCTGACAGAAACAAAAAGTTCCATCTGAGTCTGCCCAGAAAGGTTGTATCAAATCCCTATCAAAGAAGATACAAGAACGGTGAAAGGGTTAAGGCTTAGAGAAAGTATTCCACCATCAAAGTTCTTCCGCACTAATGGAGAAAGGTACACTTTATGTGAAACTCATAAATTCTGAAGATCCCCTTTCATGTTCTTGAATGTTTATTGTTGAACATGAGTCACTGATTTATGCTTACATGTGGTATCAGAGCAAGGTTTAAGAATTTATGATTTTCCATAAATAATTATGAATGAATTTCTGATTCATGAAAAGTTAAGGTTTTGAAAATAACCATATTAAAGACATTAATGGAGTTTTCGATCCGATCCGATCACTGTTTGCAAAGTATTTTGCAATTATCGATACATTAATGGATAAAGCCAAACGTGAATGAATAGAGAATTTAATGCAATTCACCGTTTGAGAATAGCCATTTAGTTATGATTTCCTTTACGTTTTGAATAGCCATTTTTTGAATTTGGTTTTTGTGTCCAGTAAGGCATTTGAAGAAATTTGTTTTAATTGACTTTGTTAATTCACAAAAGGACAAAACATTGAATGGAGAAAGGAAACGCATTCGATGCATTGTTCACGGTTTCAGCATTTAAATGGAGATTTATGCACCGTGTTCGTACTGTGTTCGTCATGGACAAAGAAATTGAATTTTTTTTTTATACTGTTACGACATTTTTGATCGGTATATTATTGTGATATGGTTGGATTAAAATTAAATGTGAAAATTTAATCCTATTATTGTTTATGAAATTAAAGTTTTGAAATTAATTATGGTAGATTTGTTAGTCACCAAAGTGGCCAAATCTTGAAGAGTTATTTTAATTTTAAATATTATGGTTTTATTTCAATTACCATGACTGTGATGCTATGAACAGTATGAAATAATTTTCTGGTTGTGGTATATTGAAGTTCATTATTATAGAACAGTTGGGGATCAACCCAAAGGTTGGTTATTTGTTTTATAAAATGAACATGGATGTTGGTATTGTTGGCATATTTCCTCACATTTGGACATCCAAAGATGACAAATATTTATGATAGGGGTATGCATCATTGCCAAATTATGTGAAATTTATATAGCATCATTACAGTTAATGTTGTATGTTAATGGATCCCCAAAGGTGAACATTGATATGCATTGAAGTTAGTATGTTTGAATCTGTGAAGTATGTTAGTATGTGACATGTATGACTCAAAGCATTAATGTTTTAAATATTATTCCTTGCAGTACCTGTTGCCACACATTCCATGTTCTCAACTGTTGCAGTTTTTAATGGGCTGAACTTCTCTGAATGGAAAGAGCAAATCCAATTTTACCTTGGGGTAATGGATATGGATTTGGCTCTTAGAGAAGAGGAACCTGGTGCTATTACTCCTGAAAGCACTGAGGATGAAAGGAACCATTTTAAGAACTGGGAAAGATCCAACAGATTAAGTTTGATGTACATGATCATGAGCATAGCAAGCAACATTAAGTCAGCTCTTCCACAAACTGAAAGTGCCATTGAAATGATGAAACTTGTGGAAGAGCGCTCCCAAACTGCTGATAAGTCTCTTGCTGGGACACTTATGAGTACACTGACCACCATGAAGTTTGATGGTTCGCGTACTATGCATGAGCATGTTATTGAAATGACAAGTATTGCGGCAAAATTAAAAGCATTGGGAATGGATGTGGATGAGAACTTCCTGGTGCAGTTCGTATTGAACTCATTACCGTCTGAGTATGGTCCTTTCCAAATGAACTATAACACCATGAAAGATAAATGGAATGTGCATGAATTGCACAGTATGTTAGTTCAGGAGGAAACCAGACTTAAGAATCAGGGAGCTCATTCCATCAATTATGTAAAGCATCAAGGAGCTGAAAAGAATAAAGGTAAGAAGCATGAGAAGAAAGGAGGAGGAGGAGGACCCCTTAAAGTTGATGAGGCCTCTTCTTCTAAAATCCACAAAAAGGAAAGTAATGCAAAGATGAGGTGCCATTTCTGTAAAAAGGAAGGGCATTTCAAAAGGGATTGCCTGAAACGTAAGGCTTGGTTCGAAAAGAAAGGTAAGCCTAGTGCTTATGTATGTTATGAATCAAACCTGGCTGAAGTTCCTTATAATACTTGGTGGATTGATTCTGGTTGTACTACTCATGTTTCTAATACAATGCAGGGATTCCTTATGACCCAAACCACAAGGCCAAATGAAAAGTTTGTCTTTATGGGCAATAGAGTGAAAGTTCCGGTGGAAGCTGTTGGGACTTACCGTTTAATTCTCGACAGTGGATATCATTTGGATTTATGTGAAACTCTTTATGTACCTAGTATATCTAGAAATTTAGTTTCAATTTCCAAACTTGATGTTGCTGGATACTCTTTTAAATTTGGTAGTGGTAGTTTCAGTTTGTACAAGCACAATCATTTGATTGGTAATGGTACTTTATGTGATGGATTATATAAATTATGTCTTGATAATCTTTATGCTGAAACACTTATGACTCTGCATCATAATGTTGGTACTAAACGTACCTTAATTAATGAGTGTTCCGCTTACTTGTGGCACAAACGTTTGGGACATATTTCCAAAGAAAGGATGAAAAGATTGGTAAATAATGAAATCCTTCCGGATTTAGACTTTACTGATTTAAATGTTTGTGTGGATTGTATTAAAGGAAAACAAACAAAACACACAAAGAAAGGAGCCACAAGGAGCACTCAGCTTCTTGAAATTATACACACTGATGTATGTGGTCCGTTTGATGTTAATGCCTTCAATAAAGAAAAATATTTTATCACTTTTATTGATGATTATTCACGTTATGGTTATGTCTATTTGCTGCATGATAAGTCTCAAGCTGCAAATGCTTTGGAGATTTATATTAATGAAGTTGAAAGGCAATTAGACAGAAATGTGAAGATTGTCAGGTCTGATAGGGGTGGTGAATATTATGGAAGGTATGATGAAAGTGGACAACATCCGGGCCCATTTGCTAAATTTCTGGAAAAGCGTGGTATTTGTGCTCAATACAAAATGCCCGGTACACCGCAACAGAACGGTGTATCTGAAAGGCGTAATAGGACCTTACTGGATATGGTTAGGAGTATGTTAAGTAATTCTTCTTTACCCGTTTCATTGTGGACTTATGCTCTAAAAACTGCCATGTATGTATTGAATAGGGTTCCTAGTAAGTCAGTTCCAAAGACTCCTTTTGAACTTTGGACTGGAAGGAAACCTAGTATAAGACACCTGCATGTTTGGGGTTGTCAGGCAGAAATTAGATACTACAATCCGCAAGAAAAGAAACTGGATGCAAGGACAATCAGTGGTTATTTCATTGGTTATCCAGAAAAATCGAAAGGGTATAGATTTTACTGTCCTTATCATACTACAAGGATTATTGAATCTGGAAATGCAAGGTTCATTGAGAATGGTGAAGTTAGTGGGAGTGAAACACCACGTAAAGTGGATATTCATGAAGTGAGAATACAAGTTCCATTGACTTGTAGCTCTAGTAAAGTTATTGTTCCTTATACTATTGAACCAATCAATAATAATGAAGGACAAGTTAATGATCCCACTACTCATGAAGAAATCATTGTTAATGAACCGAATGAACCCATAGTAGAAGAACCACAACAGATAGCATTAAGAAGATCTCAAAGAGAAAAGAGACATGCTATTTCTAATGATTATGTGGTATATCTACAAGAGTCTGATTTTGACATGGGTATTCAGGATGATCCAGTAACGTTTTCACAAGCCATGAATGGAGAAAATGGTGATAAGTGGTTAGATGCTATGAAAGATGAGTTGAAATCTATGGAACAGAACAAAGTTTGGGATCTTGTTGAGTTACCAAAATGGTGTAAGAGAGTTGGTTGTAAATGGGTCTTTAAGACCAAACGTGACTCTCATGGTAACTTAGAACGTTACAAGGCCAGACTTGTTGCAAAGGGATTCACTCAGAAAGATGGCATTGACTATAAAGAAACTTTTTCACCAGTTTCAAAGAAGGATTCTTTAAGAATTATTATGGCATTGGTGGCTCATTATGATCTAGAGTTACACCAAATGGATGTGAAAACTGCCTTTCTAAATGGAAATTTAGATGAAGATGTGTACATGGACCAACCAATGGGGTTCATAGAAAAGGGTAAAGAGCACATGGTGTGCAAACTTAAGAAGTCAATATACGGACTTAAACAAGCTTCACGGCAATGGTACCTTAAGTTTAATGATACTGTTGTTTCCTTTGGATTTAAAGAAAACATTGTTGATCGATGTATATATCTGAAGATCAGTGGGAGCAAGTTTATATTATTGATTCTGTATGTTGATGATATTTTGCTGGCAACTAATGATCTTGGTCTTTTAAATGAGACTAAGAAGTTTCTCTCTAGTAACTTTGAAATGAAAGATATGGGCGAGGCAGCTTATGTGATAGGAATAGAAATATTCCGTGATAGATCACAAGGACTGTTAGGTTTGTCTCAGAAAGCATATATTAATAGAGTTCTAGAGAGATTCAGAATGGAAAACTGCTCATCATCTCCAGTTCCAATTCAGAAAGGAGATAAATTTAGTCTCATGCAATGTCCTAAAAGTGAATTGGAACGAAAAGAAATGGATGCAATTCCGTATGCATCATTAGTTGGGAGTTTAATGTATGCTCAGACTTGTACGAGACCAGATATTAGCTTTGCAGTTGGGATGTTGGGTAGATACCAAAGTAATCCCGGTATGGATCATTGGAAAGCTGCAAAGAAAGTTCTGAGATATTTGCAAGGAACTAAAGGTCACATGCTTACTTATAGAAGGTCTAACAACCTTGAAGTGATTGGATACACAGATTCAGATTTTGCAGGATGCGTAGACACAAGAAAGTCTACATGTGGTTACCTGTATCTTTTAGCTGAAGGAGCTATATCATGGAAAAGTGCGAAGCAGACTGTAATAGCTGCGTCCACTATGGAAGCTGAGTTTGTGGCATGCTTTGAAGCCACAATTCAGGCTAAATGGCTACGGAACTTTATTTCAGGGCTTGAATTGGTCGACAATATTGAAAAGCCGCTGAAAATTTATTGTGATAATTCCGCAGCAGTCTTCTTTTCTAAAAACGACAAGTATTCCAAAGGTGCTAAACATATGGAATTAAAGTACTTTGCCGTTAAAGAAGAGGTTCAGAAACAAAGAGTGTCTATAGAGCATATTAGCACCGATCTTATGATAGCTGATCCCTTGACGAAGGGATTACCGCCCAAGACATTTACTGGTCATGTATGTAGAATGGGCATTATGTCAGCTAATGAATGATGACAATTATTGTTATGTATTAAGTATTGACACTCTGAGCTCATTGATGAATATATGTTTCTGTTATTGTCTTATTTTCAATTTATGAATGCATGCAAGTTTATGTAATGATATTGAAAATGTTTATGGTCCATTACGAAGACATTATTGTTGGACATAATATGTACTTCCTATTAAAGTATCATGTTAGGAAGAAGAGTCAATATAGTGGTACATGGAAGGGACTATGCCGACTTGATAGCATACAACCGCCATGACTCTTGTTGATTTTATTTCTAATAATGAATTATGATGAGGTCAATGTATAGAACCTTTAGCCTAGTAAATGCGCATTATAATGAATGTTGATTAAATCATGAAGGGACACCTCATGACACATGAGCCAAGTGGGAGAATGTAAAATTATTTGTCTCATGTGTTATATTATGTGTCAGTTGGTTTAATTAATGAAAAGGGCATTATGGTAATTTTGACTATTAAGGGAAGTTATTTAAAAGTAACTGCTGATAGGTGCAGTTACATTAAGGGAAGTTACAGAAAAAATAACTGTTGATAGGCCAGTTATGTAAACGTTCATAGGGTCAGTTTCTGATAAGGGAGTATCTGACAGAAACAAAAAGTTCCATCTGAGTCTGCCCAGAAAGGTTGTATCAAATCCCTATCAAAGAAGATACAAGAACGGTGAAAGGGTTAAGGCTTAGAGAAAGTATTCCACCATCAAAGTTCTTCCGCACTAATGGAGAAAGGTACACTTTATGTGAAACTCATAAATTCTGAAGATCCCCTTTCATGTTCTTGAATGTTTATTGTTGAACACCAAAAAAAATAAACCATAAATTTGAAATGAATTTCACATTGAATAATACCAGGCCTTTTATAATTCTGCCAGCATGATCATATTCGACTTGTCTCTCAGTTTGTCCCAAAAGAAGCTCCTTTGGGAGCTCTTCTTGGGTTGCTGCATTTCCGTACTTCTTCATAATGGCATCTTTTGTTTGAGACTTCAGCTTCTCTTTGATTATCTTAAAATTCTTATACAGCAATTCAGCTTGGGAAGGTGCAGCTTGCATGTGGATATCCTGGCCTTTCTCAAATGCTTCCCAAGCATGAATGTTAAGTTGCTTGAACTCCAAAGCTTGTCCACTCATTCTATATTGGTTGTCTCCCTGTCAAAAAGGAGTAAACACATTACATTAAGTAAAGCATTTTCAAAGTTTTATGGATCTATCAACCAAATAAAATCTCCGATGACACTCACTCCATAGAACTTCTCATTAGGATCAGCATCGGGAAGGGGGTCTTCTCGCATAGAACGAGTCTTTGGATCATAATAAGCAGAATTGGCATCAAGATTCAAAACGTATTTTGCAATGTCCTCCCGGATACGCAAGTTTCTGAAGCAAACAAATAGAATCAGAATAATAATCACAAAATGTGACTTTTCTAGGGGCTTGGAAGAGAGTGAGTGAGACTATGTGATTCTGCTCTACTAAACAATGCAAACAAATAGGAAGACAAATACAAACAGAAAACATACCTTACAGTTCCTGTACTGCCGCCTCCTGTAGTTCTAACACGCTTCTCAACCTTGGCAAAGTCCACCTGTTTGCTCTCATCAACCTTAGCCTCATCAACCTTCATAGCATCTTCATCTTCATCATCATCACTAAAATCATTTTCCCCTTTTTGCTTATTGTTTTTCTCCGCCAGTTTCTTTAATTGCTGTTCTTTTAAGTACTTCCTCCGAGCATCATCCCTTGCCTCGTATCTTTCAATGACACGAGCATAGGTTGCTGCATTATAACCATTCCATCGATCTCGCTTTCCATCATAATCAAGTTCAAATGTTTCTATCTTCTCGTCAGGAGCAATATGCATGTTGGTCCATTTTGCTCCTAACTTTCGAGGCCTCTCCATACATGACTTTGCATTATGTGTCATTGCGCCGCAGCTTAAGAACAAATAAAAAAAAATCAGTGCAAAGAAAATAATGTCAACCTCAAGTCTCAACTAGTAATGAAATAAGTTAAATAACAAATCCAGAGAACACAAGTTTAACAGAAAATATTGATAAGAAGATTAAATAAACCACAATTAATAACACCATCACATCTTTCATTTTATCAATGGGTATCAGTGACTGCACAACCTACTCAGAAAAACAACCCACCCAGAGAAAGAAAAGAAAAGAAAGATGAAAAAGAGAGGAAGAAAGAAACCCTAAATAAGGGCAAGCTTGCCTCTATTTAAGAATCACTTCTTTGATTCCACCTCTTTGTCACTAATAGTAGTACCCAAACTTTATAACATCCTCATGTTTGTAATATACCAAAAATTGCTTGGAAGAAAAGATAATCAATACAAGATTATACAAAATTATCTTAAATGTTTCAAATTCTTGATTACAGAAATGAGAGATCAAGAGAAACTAGACCATTATAATGATGAAAGATGACAATACTAATATATCAGAAAGGCTAGAAGGAACAAGATCCTTGGCTAAAAGAGTTGAGGATTTCTATTTAACCTACTACTTAGTACGTCATTACTAGATTTCACAGAGACATGAAATGATATAATAGATGCCAACTTTGGAAGTGAATTTCGTACGCAACGTATCCTTCTACACACACACACATATTTGAGTAGGAAGAAAATGGTTGAGGAAAGGCTTGATTGACTTTGCATAAGAGAAAGCTAAACTAAATATTGCATACTAGGATGTTTGGCATTAACAAATGAGGAGGCTATATATCCGTTATGGTTTCAATTACCGAGGGCACCTAAACATCAAAGTATATGGTTATAAGTAAGCTTTAATTCATCCATGAAACCTTAACCAAAAATAAAGTTGTCTCTCATATATTAATTCCATAATAGAATAAACAATGCCACATCATGCCAGCATTATGATCTGTTTAGAATCTCATCACAAAACTATATATTAAGGAAAAAAATGAAAAGGATAAGTTCTACCTTTGAACATTAACATTACATAAGTTTACCAGCATATTAACTTCATATCTAAGTCATGGTTATATTGCACCTCATTGCAACTAAAGAAAACAAACCTGTATTCAGTTTTCAGTTAAATTACTTCACGTAGCAAGATGCCAATTCCAAAACGGATAGCTGCAGAGACATACAAGAATTAGAAAATCTTGATAAAAACAACAAATTCCACTTACTTTTCACATGCTCCCTTCCTATACTTGTCAGCGTGAAATGTTTTTGCACCTCTGTCATACCAAGATTTTGTATAATTTGGATCTGATTTCCATTTCCTTTGATGTTTTAGACTCTGCCAAGAGAAAATAGAAAAAGTGGTCAGAATACAGAGTTTCAACGACATAACAAATAGGGATTGAAAAGAGAAATAGAAAAAAGTAGGTAGTAGAAAGTTGAGAAGCTTACAGGTTTCTCAGCATTCAAATACCATGGAGCAGAAGACATATACTGTGGGATATGAGGGTTAATCTCTTTCCCATCTTCATCTACCTCAGCTGGTGCAAGCCCAGCTTTACGCGCCTCCTCCAATTCAAGCTGTTTTCTATGGTCCTCCCTAGATTTGAAAATCGCTGCAACATGAGAGCAGGTGTATATAAGTATGTTTATCTTCTTAAGCATCATCTAATGCCATCGCATAAAAGATATGTAAAATTACACTGAAGACCATGATTCCACAACCATTCAGCTTAACATCATCAACTTTATCATTAACATGTTTCTTAATCGAAAACATTTTTTTGTGTCACTAATAATGGTTTACCATCATTCAGTTATCAACTTTTGATGGTCTTGTGTCTTTCCACAATCTAATCATTCAATTATGTTGATGAATTTTTTCACTTTCTTTTTGTAGTTTTATTTTTTTCAAATAAAAAAAAAAGAACATCTATTTGGAATTCAATTAAGTTAGAATGATCTGAACATTTTTCCGTTGGAACCAAATTGAGCCCTTAGCCCTACACTATGTTTGGATTGGTGGCAAGGGACAGAATGAAATTGAACTTGCTGGAGTCTATTCTATCCCATTCCTTCCCATACTCACACTTTCTTCTCCCCCGATTTGGGAGGTATGGGATAAAATCACTCTAATAAAGTTTTAACTCTTACCATTCTGTCCACTTATGAAACAATGGAATGAAAAATTTACCCTGTTCCATCATAAAATATCCAAACAATTGTATGGTGATTTTATTCCATTTCATAGCATTGAACCCGTCATTAGATATCCAAACGTAGCCTTAGGGAAAGGTATGTGGTAAATAAACTAGCATATCTGAATGCAAGCCTATAAATAAGTTCACACTTTACAAGCTATAGCATGTAGCTGCTTGACTCAACGATTACGACTTCAATCATTTGCAAGCAACCTCAACAAAATCAAAGTTCACTTATGGCCCATTTGTGACGATACCAGGGTAACATTTTCTATATTTTCCGGTGTTTACTTTTTTTTTGAACATTTTTCAGTTGGGTGAAAGTTGACTGAAACTCAAAGGAAAAGTGGTCCCATTCATTGTATAACAGAATACCTCTTAGCATCCTGCACTGACATTGGGCAGCTTGATGAGACAGCTCATGGGTTGACCAACGGTCTCCCCCATGCCAGAGAGGACCCTCCTCTCTAAATACCCCTCTCACACATGGAGAGGGGATCTTCTTCCCCACTCTCATATGCTGTCACTCTGCCTCTATACATGGCTCTCTCACACACCCCTTTGAGCACATACATGGGAAGCTTCATCGGTGACTTGGTCTCTACCATTGTCATTATGGACACCCGCTATATCAACATACTTCACCCTCCATGACACATCTATGTACCACTATGAGTACAGCATCCACGGAATGTTTCAATCCATTTTATGCTACCCAAATCTTTTAAAAAACAGTCTTGAAGAATAAGAGCACTAAATTGATGATTTGTTATGATAATCAATAATTGAATCCTCTTACCATTTTCTAAATTGGCGGTCACATTACATTTTAATTACTCATTTATGACAGTAATCCTGCAACTTGCTACTAGCTAGCATGAATGTTTATATTGTTTTTTGGGGAAAGTCAAAAAATTGTTTTAGAATGTTAGTTTCATGCATCTACATATGGAATGCTGAATATTTGACGTGGTATGGTTAAACCATTTACTAGGACTACAAAGACAATGGAAAACCATTTCATGCCATTTAATGAAGATATTATTCATTGAAATCTAAAGCATTTAAGAAATAAATGAAAAAAGTATGAAAATTCGGAAAGCCAGTACCTGACGCAGTTGCCATGTCTGATGTTTACAGAATGAGACTTGCAAGAAAACAGAAATAACGATGGACGTTGTAGAACATTCTTCAATGTTCGATGAATATGCATTATGTTCCTGAAATACTAATAATAGAATGGGCCTTGGACTTTCACTTGGCCCTCTTGTGTTTATTCATGGACCAGCCCAACACTTCATATATAATCTACGAATCACCCGCACTTCAAAAATTCTGATGTATCGTGTCCGATATTTTTCGACATTCTCGAACACTCTAACACTCCCCGACATTCCAACACGCATTATAGAAATTCAAAAAAAGATTCAAATGTTGATTTGCGTTGAGTTTTTAGTTCCAACTATTAGATTAGTTGGATTATGATTATCATTTTATTGAGTTTAATATAAATATTTGTGATATGTTATATTTCTTTGCAAAATTTATGAATATTATAAGTTTAGATTCATTTTTTTGTTAAATTATTGAATATTAAATATAATATACACTACATAAATTAAAAATATTATTTAATATCAAAACGTGTCCTAACATGTCAAAATCTAACATTTTTAGAATTAACGTGTCGGAGTGTCGTGTCGTATCGTGTCACATATCATTATCGGTTATGTAATTATTCAATCTAAATAGCTTCATATGTCTCTTCTCTTACATCTTATGAATTACCACTTAGCTTGAGAAAGTAGAAATTAAAATGATAGTTAGTAGGTGAGAGTGACAAATATGTGTTTGATCTGTCCTGAATATCATCGTCTCTCGTGAATGATATATATAATTGATAAAAAATAAAAATGAAAATATTTTAAATGTCATTATTTCAGTGTCAATATAATGAAAAAAATGAGGATATCAAAACCAGAAAGCCTTACATAGAATAAGAAGAAAAATGTACTTACCAAAAAAAAAGAATAAGAAGAAAAATGGCTCCATGGAAAAAAATTATTCTTGATATGAATAGGTTGATATCTCCAAATTAGAGTTATATTAATGTTATTATTGAATCAAGAGATGCTCTCGAATACTAAGTTAATGCGAGTTGAGGGGAGATTCGGGAGAGAGTTACAACTTTTTTGATTATTTAAATGTGTAAATTCAAAAATTCCATTTTTTTACACATACTTGTTTATTGAAATTTTCAATAAATCAATGATGTCTTAAAAAATAATAAAGTAAATTATTATTACTTGAAAAATTAAAACATTTGAATACCAAATTAAATAATAATAAGAGTAAAACATCTTTTGGATTATTAACAAAAAAAAATTACGATCCCCATTTTCGTCTCTT
>JAVKPL010003711.1:0-20628 GCA_032173675.1 Gastrolobium villosum
CACTGCTAACATTTCTTTCTCAGTTGTTGCATAATTAATTTGTGCATCATTCAATACTTTGCTAGCATAGTAAATGACATGTAATAACTTTTCCTTACGCTGACCAAGGACTGCACCAATTGCATATGCACTGGCATCACACATGAGTTCAAATGGAAGGTTCCAATCGGGAGCTGTAAGCACTGGAGCTGTAGTAAGCTTTTCTTTTAACACATGGAAGGCCCTTAAACAAGCATCATCAAATAGAAATTCTGAATCTTTCACCAAGAGTTGGCTTAATGGTTTAGCAATCTTGGAAAAATCTTTGATGAATCGCCTGTAAAAACCTGCATGTCCTAAAAAACTTCTAACAGCATTTACATTTACAGGGATGGGAAGTTGTTCAATCAACATTAATTTTGCTTTATCTACTTCAATCCCTGCCTTAGAAATTTTGTGTCCCAGCACTATACCTTCAGTTACCATAAAATGGCACTTTTCCCAATTTAAAACCAGATTTGTCTCATTACATCTTTTCAAAACTTTGGATAAATTGTTCAAACAAAAATCAAAACTAGAACCAAAAACAGAGAAATCATCCATAAATACCTCTAGACCTTTCTCCACCATATCTGAAAAGATGGAAAGCATGCACCTTTGGAATGTGGCAGGCGCATTACAAAGGCCGAATGGCATTCTTCTGTATGCAAAGATTCCAAATGGGCAAGTAAAAGCTGTCTTTTCCTGGTCTTCAGGCGCTACAGGAATTTGATTGTAGCCTGAATACCCATCTAAGAAGCAATAATAAGAATGGCCCGCCAATCTTTCTAGCATTTGATCAATAAAGGGAAGTGGAAAATGATCCTTCCGTGTAGCTGTGTTCAACCTCCTGTAATCAACACACATTCTCCAACCCGTGATGGTTCTGGTTGGGATCAACTCATGTTTTGCATTAGTGATGACTGTGACCCCACCTTTCTTTGGCACTGTTTGAACTGGACTTACCCATGCAGCATCAGAAATTGGGTAAATCATTCCTGCATCAAGAAGTTTTACAACTTCCTTCCTTACCACCTCTTTCATTGTTGGGTTCAATCTCCTTTGTGGTTGCCTCACAGGTTTGATATCATTTTCCAGGAGGATCTTATGTGTACAGAAGGAAGGATTTATGCCCTTTAAATCAGCAATAGACCATCCTATTGCGGTTTTATGAGCTTTTAAAACTTCCACTAGATCTCTTTCTTGGCCTTCTGATAGAGCATTGTTGATGATTACCGGATAAGTATCACCATCTCCCAAAAACACATATTTCAAAGTGTCTGGTAATGGTTTCAACTCAACTTTGGGGGCACCAACCTCTATGTCTTCCACTTTTTCTTTCAGAACCTCTACAGTAAGCCCTTCTTTTTCAAAAGGTACATAATCACGAGCCTTCAACTCATAATCAAGTTCTTGAGGCCGTTCTTTCTTATGTTGAACAGATTCAACTTGGAAACAATCATTATTATCAGCTGGTCTCTTCATAGCTTCTGAAACATTGTAGATGATTTCCTCATCGTTCATTCTCAGTTTAATCATCCCCTGCTCAACATCAATTAGGGCTCGGGCTGTAGCCAAAAAGGGTCTTCCTAATAACATGGGCTTCTCACTTCCTTCTCCCATATCCAATACCACAAAATCTGCAGGGAAGATAAACTTATCAACTTTGACAAGAATATCTTCTATGATCCCATTGGGTTTCCTTACGGATCTGTCAGCCAATTGGAGTGATACCTCAGTGGGTTTCAATTCCTCAATCCCCAATGATTTGTAGACTGATAAGGGCATTAAATTAATGCTAGCCCCAAGATCACATAAAGCTTTCCCAATGCCAATATCACCAATAGCAATAGGAATATTAAAACTTCCTGGATCACTCAGTTTATCTGGAATTTTCTGCTGGATAAAAGCACTACACTCTTCAGTGAGTGTTACAGTTTGACATTCCTGCAATTTTTGTTTCCTAGATAAGAGATCCTTCATGAATTTTGCATAACCTGGCATATTGGCTAGGGCTTCTGCAAAAGGAATATTAATATGTAGTTTCTTGAAAATGTCCAAGAATCTATCATAATGTTTGTTGTAGGCTCCCTTCTTGAATCTTTCTGGATAGGGTGCCTTTGACATAACATACTCGTGGCTTAACTCATGCTTTTCTTTTGCCACCACTGGTTGTTCTGCAACCTGTTCTCTTTTTCTTTTTCTACAATTACCTCAATCTCTGGTTCACTTGCTTTCTTTTCTTGCTTCTCCTTCTCTTTTTCCAGTTCCACAGGTGTTTTTGTTGGAACTGTTAGTATCTTACCACTTCTGGTTGTAACAGCCATACAGTCATCCTTTGGATTGTTGACTGTGTTACTTGGGAAGGTACCTGGAATTCTTTCTGAAAATTGTTTGGCCAGCTGGCCTATCTGATTTTCCAGGTTTTTAATGGAAGCATTTGTATTTTTATTGTTGGCCCTGGTTTCTTCCATGAAAGCATTGGTGTGTTGAGCCATATCATTGGAAGCCTTAGCCATTTGAGCGAAAGCTTTCTCCCATTCGGCTGGCTCTTTTTGCTGACTCTGAGAAGATTGAGTATAATTATTGCTAGTTTTGAAATCCGTACCTGATCCTTGAGTCCTCCGTTGGAAATTGTTGTTACTTCCAGGGAAATTTTGATTTCGCTGGAAATTTTGTTGAGGACGCTGATCGTACCAGATCCCATTCACTTGAAGTGAATCTTCGGATGATGGATTTGGGCACTCATTGGATTCATGACTTTCTTGACATTGGTCACAAATCGGTAGAGTGGTTTGAACTTTTGATACCTGAAACCTGTCAAATTTTTCACTCAAGTTGTCAACCTTCTTAGATAATGATATCACATCATTATCTGTGGATTTTTTCAGTGCTCTTTGTGTGGGAACAAGCACACTTTCATTTTCATTTCTTGCAAGCTTTTTGATCAACTCAATGGCTTGCTCAGATGTGTTTTCCTGAATAGAGCCTCCAGCGGCACTATTTATTATCATCCTGGTTTCGGGGGTGATTCCGTTGAAAAATATCACCACTTTTCTATCATCATCTCCTTCATAATGTGCACATTTCCTATTTAATTCTTGGAATCTGTTCCAAGTTGCACATAATGATTCTCCTTCCAACTGGCGAAAGTTTGTTATTTCGTTCACCAGCTGATTATATTTCTCCATGGAAAAGAAATGATCAAAGAACTTACTGGATAGATCTTCCCATGTCAGGATGCTGTTTGCTGGTTGTCTTTCGATCCACCTCAATGCTTTTCCCTTAACAGCGAAAGGGAACAACCGAAGCCTGATAGCATCTGTAGATACCCCATTGTGTTTGGTGGTATCACAGACCATCAAGAACCGGTCCATAAACTCATGTGGATCTTCATCATCAGCTCCAGAAAATTGAACCCTTTCCACCAAAGAGATTAATGATGGTTTGAGTTCAAAATTATTAGCCTCCACGTTTGGCCTGACTATGCTTGAATTGGCCCTGTTGAATACTGGAGTCAAAATTGTATTCAACAGTCTTGGAGGTTGATTGTTGGCATTTCCTCCTCGCCCATGACCAACATTGTTATTTTCGGCCATTTCTTGAAATTGGTTGTAAAGATGTGTGCTTCAAATCTTCCCAAATGATCTGTCTAGCAGCCTTCCTTAGTTGCTTTTCTGTCTTTGTAATTTCAGAATCTATTACAAAGTCTTTAGGTGGAAGTCTACCTCGCATAAAAATTCAGAGAAAATTATTAGTAACACCTGCACAACACAATTAAGATAAAAGAAAAATAAAAATCTAATCTCAAGAATCTAAGGTTATTTGTAATATTGTAAACACAATCCCCGGCAACGGCGCCAAAAACTTGTTGCGATCTCGGCAAGTGCACCGATCGTTCCAAGTAATAAAGTGATAAGTAAGTATCGTCTCCACAGGGATTGATGAACAATTACTACTATAACCAGTCCTCTTAAGTTAGATAAATCGATTGGTTGTTGACAAATAATTGTAATTTAAATTAAATAACAATAAAAGTGAAAGCTTTGTTTTTGTATTTTTCTGAAAAAGACTTAAAATAGATGAAGAAATGTTTTTGTAGAAAAAGTGATGAGAAAGACTGTAGCCAGGGTACATTCACCAATTGTTTCCCAATTTTACTTCGGATTGATTCATAAAACCTATTGAAATTAACAACTCAGACAAATTATCATCTTTTAGAAATAATTAGTTAGATCCCAATCCCTTGGCGATCTAACCCTTTACTTCAATTGGAACCCTAATCCCTTAGTAATTCCGCCTGAAAATAAGCATTATGTAGATAAATCCCACGACTGCAATCCATACAAGTCTATCCCTAGAACATGCATGGAGAGTCATCTTTATCTCCATTCAGGATCAGTATTCCAACATCCCTATTGTGAATCCTGATCCCCAGAATATCATTTCCTATTAGGTTGATCAGATCTAATAGAAATAATATCAATACGCTCAAGATAAAAGATGAAATATATTAATTCAATACATAGAATGATTCAATCCTTGTAGCAATTGTTTACAAAGGGATCATGCCCCTGACTACAGAAATAGATCTAGCCAATCAACATCATGATCGTTGATCTGATTTCAACATAAACTGGAAAAAGAAAATAAAGAAGAATACAAGAACAGAGTGATGAACACGAAGAACGCCTCCTCTAGGTCTTGTGATGTGTATTCTGAGATATCTATCTTCAGAGGTTGAGTCTCCTTTTATAAGAGAGATTCTGACCTAATTTGCATTTTTGAATCTTCTCACTTTCGCGCCTCCCACGCTCAGAGCGCCACTCCCGCGCTCAGGGCGTGGGAGTTACTGCCACTTTTCCACTTCCCGCGCTCACAGCGCCATCCCCGCGCTGTGAGCGCGGTTCCTTCTGCCAATTTTTGCTTTCTCGCGCTCTCAACGCCACTCCCGCGCTGAGAGCGCGGGAACCTAGGTCTTTTTGATATGTTTTTGCCTCCTTTTGTTCATCTTCTTTGATATTCAGACTTTGGATATTTTTACTCTTTTTCTCTGCTTTTCTTGCATTGATTGAGTCATTTTCTTCCTCTTTTTGCCTTGTAATTTCCTATATGCTGACCGCATATCATGTGGCAAGGAGGGCCACTACTCCAGAGATTGCCCGACGGCGAGAGTTGCTGCAGTGCAGGCTGTGCCTTTGCAGATGGTTCCTACTGGGGCACCAGCCGTGCCACCTACTACGGGGCGAGTATACACACTTGATCGTCAGCAGTCAGACAGAGCTCCGAACCTGGTCAGAGGTACTGTTACCATTGGTGGTTCAGCTATTGATGTGCTGTTTGATTCCGGGGCAACACACTCTTTTGTTGCTACCCCTATTGCTGTGGGGCTTGAGTTGCCCAGTGATGTGCTTTCTCCACCGATGCGGGTGACCACCGCCACCGGAGAAAAATGTTTGACCTCCACTATTCATCGCGATGTAGCATTTCAGTGGGATGGCCGTGACTTCTCGGTAGATCTGATAGGATTGTCGATGGCCAACCTGGAGATTATTCTGGGCATGGATTGGTTGTCCAGAAACTGTGCATTGATTGATTGTTGTGCCAAGAAAGTGGTGATGTCTCCGGGTAGGTCCACAGCCAGTTCCTCACCGTTCATTTTAGTCCTGCAGGCGAGGAGGGCCTTGAGAGCAGGGGCATTTGGCTATGTCATGTTGGGAGGTTCGGTGAGTGGGACACAGGAGGATCTCACTGGCATTCCTGTGGTGAGGGAATTCCTCGAGGTGTTTCCCGAGGAGATTCCTGAGTTTCCACCACAGAGGGAGATAGAGTTCTCCATAGACTTATTGCCTGGTGTGGGGCCTATTTCATTGGCTCCATACCGGATGTCGCCACCAGAGTTGGTGGAGCTGAAGAAGCATATTGAGGAGCTTTCAGCAAAAGATTTCATTCGGCCGAGTGTGTCTCCCTGGGGAGCACCGGTCATTTTTGTGAAAAAGAAAGATGGGACCATGCGGTTGTGCACCGACTACAGACAGTTGAACAAGGTGACAATCAAGAACAAGTACCCTCTTCCACGCATTGATGATTTGCTGGATCAGCTCAGGGGTGCTTGCGTGTATTCCAAGATTGATCTCCGGTCCGGTTACCATCAGATACGGGTAAAGCCGGAGGATGTCCCAAAGACAGCGTTTCGCTCGAGGTACGGGCATTATGAGTACTTGGTGATTCCGTTTGGACTCACAAATGCACCCGCAGTGTTCATGGACTACATGAACAGGATCTTCCAGCCGTACCTGGATCAGTTTGTGATCGTCTTCATTGACGACATCTTAATTTACTCCAAGACGGAGGAGGAGCATGCTGAGCACTTGAAGATTGTTTTGCAAGTGTTGAAAGAGAAAAAGCTATATGCTAAACCGTCAAAATGTGAGTTTTGGCTCAAGGCGGTGAAATTTCTGGGTCATGTGATTTCTGCTGATGGAGTTGCAGTTGATCCTAACAAGATTGAGGCCGTGATGGATTGGGAGAGGCCCAAGACGGTTACAGAAGTGAGAAGCTTTTTGGGTTTGGCAGGCTACTACAGGAGGTTCATAGAGGGATTCTCCAAGATGGTGCTACCGATGACTCGCCTTACCCGAAAGGAGACTCCATTCGTGTGGACACATGAGTGTGAGGAGTGTTTCCAGGAGTTGAAGGAGAGACTGACTACTGCTCCTGTGTTAGTCCTTCCTGATCCTGCGGAACAGTTTGAGTTATACTGCGATGCCTCTGGTAAAGGACTAGGCTGTGTGTTGATGCAGAAAGGGAAAGCTGTTGCTTACGCTTCAAGACAGTTGAAACCTCATGAGGAGAACTACCCGACTCACGACTTGGAGTTGGCAGCCATTATTTTTGCTTTCAAGATTTGGAGGCATTACCTGTTTGGCATGAAGTTTGCTGTATTCAGTGATCACAAGAGCCTGAAGTATCTGTTTGACCAGAAGGAGTTGAACATGAGACAGCGAAGATGGATGGAGTTCTTGAAGGACTACGACTTTGAGTTGAGGTACCATCCTGGCAAGGCCAATGTGGTAGCCGATGCTTTGAGTCGGAAATCCGTGAGCTTATCCAACTTGATGATGAGCGACTACGAGGTAATTGAAAAGTTCAGAGACTTGAGGGTGAACTCCTTGTTTGGGGGTGCACTGCTTGAGATGGAAACAGCAGAGGTGATTAATGAGCTGATGGAGAAGATCAAAGAGGCGCAAGTGCAGAGAGAGTGCCTTGATTATGTGAAAAATCAGGACGGTGTGTCTTGGAACGAGGACGGACTGCTGCTGTTCCAGAAGAGGATTGTTATTCCTCGAGGGCCATTGACCGAAGAGGTTATGGCAGAGGCTCATAAGGGCCGGTTTACTATCCACCCTGGTGCCACGAAAATGTACCAGGACTTAAAGAGAAATTTTTGGTGGCCGGGCATGAAGAAGGACATAGCGGTCTACGTGTCCAAATGCCTTATATGTCAGAAAGTAAAGATTGAGCACCAGAAACCGTCTGGTAAACTTCAACCTCTTGAAATTCCACAGTGGAAGTGGGAGAGTATTTCCATGGACTTCGTGGTGGGATTGCCTAAAACTCAGGCTGGTTGTGACTCTATTTGGGTCATAGTGGACAGATTGACCAAGTCTGCCCATTTTCTTCCAGTGAAGGTGAGCTTCACTACAGAGCAGTTGGCCAAGCTTTATGTCCGCGAGATTGTGAGGCTTCACGGGGTGCCCGAGAGTATCATCAGTGATAGGGACCCGAAGTTCACATCTCGGTTCTGGGAGGCGCTGCAGGAGGCTTTTGGTACGCAGTTGAGATTGAGTACCGCCTATCACCCTCAGACTGACGGACAGACTGAGCGGACCATCCAGACATTGGAGGACATGTTGAGAGCTTGCACGAGCAGGGCTCTGCATGGGATAGGTACCTTCCGTTGGTAGAATTCTCGTACAACAACAGTTTTCATGCTAGTCTGGGCATGGCACCCTACGAGGCGCTGTATGGTAGGAGGTGTCGGACTCCTACCTGCTGGTCTGAGGTTGGAGATAAAGAGCTTTTTGGCTTGGACTTTATCCAAGATACTACCCAGCAGATCCAGATGATCAGGGAAAAGTTGAAGCAGGCGCAGAATCGCCAGAAAAGCTACTATGATGTCAAGCATCGACCACTGGAGTTCAGTGAGGGTGAGCACGTGTTTGTGAAACTTTCACCTGTCACCGGTGTTGGACGGGCACTCGGCGTGAGGAAGTTGAGCCCTCGGTTCATTGGGCCCTACCAGATCCTTGGTAGAGTAGGACCTGTTGCCTATCGACTTGCCTTGCCTCCGAACCTAGCCAACATCCACGACGTGTTTCACGTGTCTCAGCTTCGGAGGTACATAGCAGATCCTTCGCACGTGGTGCAGCCGGATGATGTGGAGGTTCGGGAGAACCTAAAGACTCCCGTCGGACCACTCAAGATCCTCGATCGAGACGAGAAACAGCTCAGAAGCAAGATCATTCCGATGGTCAAGGTGCAGTGGACTGGGCGTAGTCCCGAGGAGTGCACGTGGGAGCGAGAGGATGAGCTTCTCCGACAGTATCCCGACTTTCGAGACAGGTATGTTTCTGATTTTGAGGACAAAATCCTTAAAAAGGTGGGGTGAATGTAAGAACCCGCACCGCTAATTAAGGTAATTAGTAAATTAATTATGATAATTAGGAAATAATTCCATAATTGACCCTAATAATTATTATGAGGCTTTAATAATTATAATGAATGAATAAAAATGCTGAAAGTCGCTTTTCGGAAGAAAAGTGCAGATACCGGTTCTGCTACCCGGTATAAATGCGTACCGGAAAAGTATCCCGGAAAATTATAAAGAATGCATGATAATTACTAGAATATTATGTAGGACATGTAAAACAAGTTTCAAGTCAAAATAATGTAATCTGATGCCAGAACCGATACTGGCTATGGAAAAGCGCGTACCAGAAAGGTGCTCCGAAAAATAAAATAAAAATATGACAAATCTTAGAAAAATGTGTAGGTCTAGATTCTAAAGTTTGGGATTAAGATCTTTTACTTTGCTATTAAGGCTAATACTGCGCGCATGTGGCCTTGTGCCTATAAATAGACACATTAAGGCACAAAACCCTAGGCCTTTTAAAATTCCTACGTGACTTGGGTGGCTGCAGCTTGCCTTCCTTTCTCCCTTCCTTCCTCCTTGACCATTTTGCTTGGGAGAAACCACCAAGTTGCCACTTTTAGCTTAAATCCTTCCTCTTTTACCATGAAAACACTTGAGTGAGTGCATTGTAAGGAGGTTGTGGTCTTGTGTTCTGAGGGTGTTGCTGTTGAGGAAGAGTTTGAGGGCTGTGGTGTTGTCTCCATGGTTATGAGCCATTGTTCATGCCATTAGAGGCTTCAAGAAGCCTCCTTGGGTGCCAAGAACCAACCTTGTGGTGTGACATTTTCGTTCTTCCACAAAGGCAGAATCTTGGAGCTGCAGAGAGAGCTTCATATCTCTGTCCATTTCTATCTTAAGCCTTGGGGTAAGTTACCCCACCTTGATCATGAGTTTATCTTGCTTAAAAGTGGTGTCTTGGCATGTAAAAGGTTAAAATGAAGTAACCAACACCTAAGTGAACTTATATATGCTTAAAAATGGATCCTTTAACGTGTACATGTGTTAAAAGTTGGATCTTTGGACTGGATATTCACGAAATGCAGAAACTGCATTCTGTCGTGAGATATCCGGATATTTGTCGAACAGATATCCGGATATCTAGGGGTGGCAAATCGTGTTCGTGGGTCGGGTTCGGGTCGACCTGTGTCTGACACGAACACGAATAGATTCAACCCGAACACGACCCGATTAATTATTAGTGTCAAAATTCTCAACCCGAACACGACCCACTTTTTCTGCGGGTTGACACGACACGACCCGAAAAATCTTATAATATAAGTGTGATCCGTTTATTACACGACTCGCCCCAAAAAAGCACCAAATCTGATTGCAATATAACAAAAAAAAAATCTTCAATAAAAAGAAACCTAGAGTGTATATTTTTTTTATATCATTCAATAAAATTACCATAATAACCTTGAAAAAATAAAAAAAAATTATATTTGCGGGTCAGAGCGGGTTCACGGGTTGACCCGTGACCCGACACGAATATTTTCGTGTTATATTTTTCCAACCCGAACACGACCCATTTATTAAACGGGTTGACCCGAACACGAAAATTTCGTGTCGGGTCCGGGTTGGGTTGGCGGGTCGTGTCTTAAATTGCCACCCCTACGGATATCGATATCCGGATATGGTATCCGGATATTGATATCCGGATATGGGACCTGGGTATCCGGATATGTTATATCCGGATATGGTCAGTGTGATATCCGGATATGACATATCCGGATATGTCCCTCAGAATATCCGGATATCCTGGGATTTCACAGAACAGTAGCCGTGTTGTGTGAACAGTAAGCTATTGGGTGTTTGTGGACCCTAGATTAAGGAAGTTGAACTTCTGTAATTAATGAACTAAGTCAGAATCATATGAGTAAGGGCTTATGGCTTTGTTGGAAGCCTTAAGACGTAAAATGTAAAGGAAAGGCGTAGTCTTTAAGTTATATGCTTGTGATGCATAAATATTGATGTATTATTGGTCCATATCAGATTGTGATACTGCTGTGTTTGGACGTAAGAGTGCACGTGCTGGTTTTGGTATGTTTTCCGCTTTGATTATGTTATTATGAGAATTGATTGTTGCCTTAAGTAATCAAGTTGTTATTGCCTTTTAATTAAAGTTGTATTTAAAGTATCAGGTTAATGACGTACTTATTATTTATATATGAAGTTGTCTTGCAAAATGATTATGGGCATAAGGTTTCTCATAATTGAATTCTGCTTCAATATTTCTGCAGGAATGTCCGCGGCAGAGCAAACTTTATTTTTCTTCTTCAGGGCCACAGCTTTGCCCTTACCCGTATCCTTGGAAGCTATAGCAGGTGGTGCTGGAACAGCAACCCCTTGGCGCGCCCTCAGCTTCGCTGCCGCCTCGCGTGCAAGTCTTAACGATTCTGCCGCCATGTTCCCAACTGCAAGTCAAAGCAAAGACAGTGTTAGAAGTTGCAAAAGAAAAGGATTGGAAAAACACTTCACTACTAAAAGAAAATAAACAAAGCACTCAGAGCGCCATCACACCTCCGTGGCACAACACTCTTTTCGTCGGCCAGACCGGCAAGAATCCCTTAACATCCACAAAAAATTCTACAACTTGGCGCTCCCCAAGCGTCAAACTCCCAAAAGGAAAGGAATAACGACTGGCGGGCACCTCATAGTGAGCCTTTGTCCAATACAAAGGAAACCGACACTGTTTGGTCGTCGGATCAACAAAAAAGGGTAACTCCCCAACCGCCAGCGTCGGCTCAACCCAGAAGAAGGTATGTTTCCAATTCTTATACGAATTGGCGTATTGAGCGAAAATTGCTCCTAATGACGTTCCCGCCTTTAGAGAAACCCACCCAAGCTTCTTCTTCGGAGATACTTGGAATAAATAAAAAAACAGCCGCACGGAAAACTCCCATTTGAAGTACCGGCAGATGCTCTCAAAAACCCTAACAAACGCCCAAGCGTTCGGGTGTAACTGAGAGGGAGCGACTTGCAAATGGGATAAGACTCCCATCTCAAAGTCGGTAAGTGGAAACCTGACTTTCTGGTCGGTGAAATGGGTTTTATAAACCATGAACCGCCATACAGACTTCCTGGCGTCGCTAGGCGCATCGCAAACCCGGCGGTCACTTGACACCGCGTACGGCTGCCATTTGTCTTCACTCGCAGCATCCTCAGTAATCATAAACGCCGTTTCAGTACTGGTAATGGCGAGCTAGTACATCCTTGTCAGCATAACATGAGGAGGACGCCATTATATCCGGGTCCACCCATTCCCGCGCCTCTAGGCGATTGTCCGATTGAAGGATCTCCATCAGTCAGTTAAATCCTACCTGGAGTAACAAACGGGTAGTCAATTGGCAGATGGACCCCAAATCAAGAGGACGGCTAAAAAGAGAAAAGAAAAACGCTCTCGCCCTTCTACCCTACCCCCACAAACAACACCACTTACATCAATTGTTACAAGAAATTACTTACCAGTATCAGAATTATCAGAAGAACTCGAAGCGTAAAAGTCTGAGAAGCTTAATGAAGAAGGCCACCAAGCAGGTGGTATCTTATAAAGCTCCAAGTCTTCGTATATGGCGTCCCACACACCATACCTGACAAGACGCCCATCTTCCGGATGTAACGTACCCACTCGGTTATCCGTAGACTCATCATATTTACGGCGATGGAAGGACGTGGAAATTGGTGGTATAAATCCTTTCGAGGTGCTCAGAGCAAGCGTGAGATTAGAAGATGGATTGGAAGGCTTATAGTAAGTTTCAATGGGGCGATGTTGTGGGAGCTGATTTATAGAAGACAAAGGGCGAATAAGTCGCCCTGAGCCAAATGAAGAACGCCGAGAGGTTCGGCGACGAGGATGACCACCTCTCCCACTTGAAGAAACGGAAAGACCCGAACGACGACGACTTGAAGACCGAGCTCTGACCCCCTCTTGGGAACTCCCTGGCTGCCGTCGCCTAGATCTGCTAGGACGACGCCCACCAGTCCCAAATGTCTCTCCCAGATAAGGTACTACTGGTCCTAAAGCCCGTTCCGGTAAGAGATTCTGAATCTCTTCCTCAGAAAACCCCAACAGTTCAGGAATTTTGCCGTGGGGCAGTGACTCTACCCCTGGGACCAAAGAGCGAGAAGAAGAAAAGACATCACTAACTCCCACCGGACAACCTTCGAATGACTCGAAGGCTTCCTCAAACTCTTCCTTAATTTCAACCTCTGGTAAAACCAACCCAGGGATACTCATACCTAGAACCCTACGGTACCCAGAGCACACAAGAAAAGAAGAAGAGATGCAAAAAATTTAAAAGGAAGGGTAGGATACTATACCTGAAGATTACGTACAAATCTCAGGAAATTGCAGAAAGGTTGATCGGAAGACACAATGGCGAAAGTTCAAGTTTCAGAGAGGGAAATGTTCAAAAGCGGATGCGACCCCCTTTTTAAAGAAAACGGGCTACGACCTTTCGTTCACTGACGTTTGGTATCCGACCGTTGGATGATGAGTCAGTCAGAATCGGCGGTCATAATAAGCCGCCCCTTCCCAAACCGTATGATGTGAGCAACGTGTCAGGATGAACGGACACGATGAAGGACCAGATGGTAATTTCGGGTCTGATGTCAATCACATCACTTCAATGCGCAGCATCTACGCAAGTAGCCTGCGAAAATTACAGAGGCGTCATAATTACCTTCACGAGAATCGAAGAGGCACGACAGAAGTGCAAAACCTAAAATACCCCTAGTAAAGAAACCAAAAACGGTTCGTGTAAACGCCCGAATCTTATCAGCAAACGCCATACACCGTCTACACATGGCTCCCCAAAGTCCAATCGCCCAATCAGGCAAGGTAACGGCCAATCGCCCAAGCAGGCGAGGTAACGCCCAATTGACCCAACCGCCTAGAAAGGCTTAGCAATCCCAGCAGGGCCCAAGCGCCGCAGCAAAACCCAAATCGCCAAAGCAGGCAAGGTAACGCCTAATTTACTCTAACTTGGCACCATCCTACGCATGCTACCAAGCTGAGGGGCTCCTGTTCTGGATGGCCCAACCGCCAGTGAAGGGCCTAATCGCCACAGCAAGGCCCAAACGCCACGGTTGGCCTTATAAGCCATAACATGCCATTCATCTATCGGCCCAGCGTCGCAGGCCCATACCCCTGTTGAGCTCCACCTCAGCCCTAAGGGCTGACGTAGACGTGCACGCCCACCAAGGGTGCAGCACATCCAAGAGATACACCAAAATGTCTTACCTTGGGACATTAACCACTAAAGGCGATCGCCACAGATACCCCAAAGGGAAACTCTCCCTCTGCCCAACGCTGGCCTAGCCAGTAGCAGGGGGCGCAGCGCCGCCTGCTACGTCGGCGCCTAAACCACCCAACACTGCTATCAGGGGAGCACACCCAAGGAGAGTTGACCTTCCCCTTGACCTAGCCACACCATGACAATATAAATAACCCCCAGAGGGCACAAAAAAAGCATGTTATGTATCGTTATTTGCCTATTACTTGAATTCTCTTATAGCTTATACTTCGGTTGATTATCTGCTTGTACTTGGGATCATATCTCGTGGCCTGGTCTATACCAAAGCCATAGGTATCACCCATACAGTGATCATACACCCTATAAGGGAACATAGTGGGCTTATAGATTCCTTCGGTACAAAAATGAAGGGACTTGAGCTCAAAATTAATGACATTGTGGAGTAAAAAGAAAATAAGAACCAATGATTGAATAAGGGAAATGTTGAAGTAGTGGAATTGACAATTATAAGTACGGGTTTCATTTGGGAAGAGTTACTATTTTTAAAAATTTTGTGAACAATTTTATTTTATTTTTTAAATGCATAATTTGTCGGGTTTTTTTTGTCACCTGACCGAATCATCGGTTTTGATAAAATTCGATTGGTTCTAATCAAATTTTGTCGGATCCATTGCATAATCAGTCTATCGCAAGACTCGAACCGACTAAATCACCAATTCATCAAATTTCGAGTCAGGGAGGTTCGAGCCGGATTTGATAACTGATAGCCACTTTTGAAATTTGAATATGACCCCTTATGGTTTTAAACTTAACACTTAGACTCACTGTGCTGAAATAATTTATCATTTAATTTTCATATGGTTTCAAATTTTCACTTCGACCCTTATGATTATAAAATTCTTCATTGTTTTAAAAAATAAACATTTTATAAACATATTTAAAATAAATTTTCTCTTTTTTTATTCTATATGCTCATGTAATGCATTTAGGGTTTGAAAAATATCTTAAGTTATTTATTCTTAAATTAATTTATAAATTATCTTATTTTTTTAATTTTAAAAATATATTTGAAATTAAAAAAATTATTTAAAATGAAATTAAAAAGATATTATTTATGATAAATTAAATATGTATTATCAAAATAAGATATTTACTTTCTTTAAATAGATAAAATAAAAATATTTGATTTGAATCTATTTTGTTGATAAAAATAAGTGAATTTTTTTAGATTCTTTATTTTATTTTTTAAACCTTAAATGCATTAGGTGAGGATATAAAATAAAAAGAGGGAAATTTTATTTTCCTCTTATTTATTTTTAAAATTTTTTATTTTTGTAACAAAGGGACTAAGTGAAAATATTTTTAACCACAAGGAGTCTAAGTGAAAATTAGAAATCACTGATGCTACCCGGCAAGTATACCGGTCGCACAAGTAATAAAGTGATAAATAAAGTTCGTCTCCACAGGGATTAGGATCTAATATCAATTAAAACTTTTTCATTTAAGAATGGACAATTTCCAAATAGGGTTTTTGACAAATATTGTCAATTTGATGGAAATTGAATTTTGAAAATAAAAGACTTATTTTTGTATTTTTATTTTGAGAAATAAAACAATAAAAATGAGAAGTGATTTGTAAAAAGAATAAGAAAAGCATTATAGCCAGGGTTCATTCACCAAATGATCCCCGCTTTTTTACTCCGGATTGATTTACAATAATTATTTATATAATTACTCAGATAAATTATCCTCTGAAAAGAGTTAATAGTTAACCCTCAATTCCTTGCAAGGTTAACCCTTTAATCCCATGAGAAACCCCAATTCCTTGTAATGTTTCTCTAGGGATCAAGCAATTGGCGCGATAATTTAAGCATCTCCAATCGTATACACGTCTTTTCCTAGCACGCATACAGATTGTTATCTTACCCCCTTTCAAGATCAAAATCCCAATATTCCTATCTAGGGTTTTGATCCTCAGAATATCCCCAACTATCAGATTGATCAACTCTAACAAAGGGAATATAAAATTCGCACAGAATAAAAATAAAGATAATTATATAAATCAAAAACCACAAATCAATCCTTCGTGTCAAGGGTTCACATATGGATCGTGACCCTGACTCCAATAAAAAGATCTAGTCAATCAACATACTGATCGCTGATCTAAAAAAAATAAACATAAAACTAAAAGAAAGAAGAAGAAGAAAAACTAGAACAGATCTTCGAAGGACTTGAAGAACTTCGAAGAACTCGGAGAACTCAAGAACACAAACTTTCTCTCCGAAGTGTGACGGCTGATTCTGAATTGTCTGGGATGTGAATGGTGTAAAGGGCCCTTTTATGAAGCCACCTGGTGCATTGTCCATGTAATGCTGCGTGAGTAGATAAGGATGACACTTCATTTCGATGTAATGCTGACAAAACATCCTATCTTTATTCTTTATTTGCTGCAGTGCCAGCTGTGCTTTGACTCAGCGCTTTGATTGCAGATTCTTTCCTTAATTGCTTCAGCGCTAATTGAGAATAGTTTGAAATGTGATGTAATGAGCTTTAAATGTTGATCCTCGCAATTTTTCGAATCTCTTCCTTTTTAACCGGAACAAGATGAAGAACGAAGAACGCCACAGAGCCCTTCTCCTCCAGTCTCTCCAGATCCAGATGGAATGGAATTATCAAAATGTGTGGGATTTTCTCTGAAGACTGAATTGTGTGCCATGGAGTGTGTGGAGAAGAACCTTTACATAGGTAGCAACTAGGATTTCTCCGCGTCTTCCAAAATTACCCCCTGATGAAACGTGTAATGGAATAATTAATTACGACTTTATTACCGAAACGTATAACGTAAAGATTTAATTAAAACTTTATTATGTAACTGAAGAATTAAATTAAAATTTATTACGTAACGAAAGAATTAAATTAAAAACAATTTTGAATTCAAATTTTGAATTCAAATTTCACTTCTTTTTCCTGTAAAAAAACGCAACCAATAGGTGAGAAATATTATTGACAAAGAAAGAATAAACATAATTAGCAAATATGTATTTAAATTGCTCTCTTATGACTCAATTCTTGTCAATTTTAACACAGAAAAATCACACTTGCCAGAGGCACATCAATCACGGAGAGTTAAATGATAAATTATTTAAGCATAATGGGTGTAAGTGATAAGTTTAAAAACACAGAGTCAAATGATAAATCACAAAATCACAAGGGATGAAAATGAAGTTTTTCCTATATTATTTAATAAGATGGGAAAAATGTTTATCCTTTTAAATGACACAACTTATATCCTTTCACTCTCACAAAGAGGTGAGACCCACACATTTATTTTTTTCTCAACTCTCTCTCCTCCTTTATCTATCTCTTTCTCTCTCTTAAAATGACACAACTAGGGATGTTAACGGGCCGAGCCGGCCAAGCTTTGATCTTAACGGGCCAAGCCTGTATTTAAACGTGTCAGACTGGCCTTAGCCTGTTACTTGTTACGAATATAATATTAGCCTGTGGCCTGGTTAATTTACAAAAAATAAAAGCATGTCTTAAGCTTGTGGCCTGTTTATTTATTAAAAATATAAACCTTACCTTTCAATTTGCAGCAATATTTAACCTATTAATCATGCACTCGTATGTATTTTTTTGTAAGAAAATAATAACTGTCTCTTTTATAATAAAAAAAATAATATTAAAAAGTCAAAATAACAATGGCACATTTACTTTACTTTACGTTGTTTTTCCTTAAAAAAAATTTGAACAAAGGGGAAAGCAACAGCATTACAAACAAAACAGAGTCTGGGGCAAGTAGTGCCCATCAAATCTCTAGCAAACAGTTATCTACAATTCATAGAGATTTCAAGAAAAAGCTGTAGATCTCAGGTGTCTAATAGTCTCCCTTTGGTTGCCAAAGCATCAGCAACAAAATTACCTTCATTTTTTTTTGTCATTTTTAATATTTCTTTTTCTACATCTTATATTTTCATCTTCATATCTCTTATTTATTTACCAATCGTTGTTGCTAATTATGAAATATTGTTAGCAATTATAAAAAGTGGCACTCGCTGTCTCAAATGATTAATATAAAAATATAAAAAATAAATAAATTTATTATATACGGGCCAGCCTCCAAGGCTTCAAGACCGGGCTTGGCTATGGAAGTCTGAGGCCTTTTAAATAAAAATACTTTTGCATGAGTATAAGCCTGGGTCCAATAATTAAAAAAGACGGGCCGGGTCGAAACGGGCCGGGCCGGCCTAAGGCCCCTGGCCTTATTATCACCCCTAGACATAACTTTACATCCTTTTAAAGGACACACTTTACCCAATAAGATGCGATGAACTCAGAACCGGAGTCAAATATTTCTTTCTGGACCTTATACCAGACCGTCTCAATTTGAACATTTTTCTTCTGGATTTTTCCTATTTGTCAGCCATTCAGGTCTTACTATTTTTTTATCTCTTGCATAGTCCACCCCTTAACCTTATTATTCCTTACTCGAATTCATCATCATTTTCTTTTCATTTAATAAAACTACGTCAAAGGTTTTAAAGATGAATTCGCTTCCCCAGCTTATTACATTCAAGCCATTCCAGACTAGCTCCTTTAACGTGAAGGAAACTACACAATAAAAAAAAAATGTATTTTAAAAAAATAATTTCAAACTTCTGATTTTAATATTGTAAAACACAAATTTTGTAAGGGAGAAGTATTTCTACCGTCACTTTAGATAAGCTTATCTACAGATATCATTTTTAACTATGTTCTCCCTGGAGAAGATAATTAAAAATGGCAACTGTAGACAAGCTTATCTAAAGTTGCCATAGAAATGTTTATCACATTTTTGAAAGTATATATTTACTTAAGGGTATTTTTTAAAATTATAAAACTCTTTGTTAAAAATAATGTGAGGGTGACATTTTTTTTGTATTTAAAAAGAGAGTATTAAATTGTACAACTCTCAGAATTTAAAGTTAGTTATTAGATAAAACAAAATAATAGAGAGCAATCACAGTCATTAGATATAGGATTTTATAATTCTCAGATAATTGAAATCTCATATTGTAGAGATAAAAAACATGTGAGATCCATGTGTTAGAAAAAATTATATGTAGGATCCATGTCAGCACGGAAATCGAAGGGTGTGTAGGAAAATTTGAATTCTCATGTTAAATGAGAATTATAAAACCGTTAGATATAAAATATAAACACAAGAAGGTTTGATATTACGTGGCACTAAGATATTTGTTGATCTTTTGTGGCACTAGGATATTTGTTGATATTTTATGCCATTGGCCTTGGACCACAAGGCTACAAAGACAGGAATGAGAAAGTGGGGTGCTGAATGCTGTAATTGGCGTATTTGAGTGGGGAGTATTTACTTCGGCCTCTGACGAAGAAAGCACCGAGAAAATGAGGTGCTGAGTGCAACAATCCTCACCGCGTTCGACGTTCGTAATCAAACACGTTAGTTATATTGGCAAAGGATGAAATGTCAACGGTCCTGTCTTTTACCCTTTTTTTTCCCTCATAAATAAAACCCACAACCTCATTTCCCCTTCCACACTCACATCAACCAAAGATAAACAACACACAACAGAACACAAACAGAAACAGAAACAGACACAATCACAAAAAATGAAACTAGTTTGGTCCCCAGAGAGAGCATCTAAAGCATACATCGACACAGTTCAATCCGTAAGTACTAATTATTAGATAAACAAACCATTTTAGTTTCGTTACCTCTTTCCGCATCCATTGATGGATCTGTATTAACATTTTTTTCTTTGCACACATGCAGTGTAAGATTTTCCATGAATCAGGTGTGGCGGAGCTGGTTTCTGCCATGGCTGCAGGGTGGAACGCACAGCTCATAGTGGAGACATGGTCACAGGGTGGAGTAATCCCAACCAGCGTTGGTTTAGCCATAGCGAGCCACCACACGGGTGGAAGACACGTGTGCATAGTCCCTGATGAACGGTCGAGATCAGAGTACGCAAAAAACATGTGCGAGGCTGGCATGTCGCCGGAAATCATGGTGGGTGAAGCAGAGGAAGTGATGGATGGTTTGGTTGGAATAGAATTCTTGGTGGTTGATTCTCGCCGGAAGGATTTTCCGAAAGTGTTGAGGCTTGCCAAGTTGAGCAGCAAGGGTGCTGTTCTGGTTTCAAAGAATGCTTGCTGTTCCTCTAAGACTGGTTCCAGTTTCATATGGAGGAGTGTCCTTGGTCAAGGTCAAGGATCGCGCCGTCTTGTTCGTTCGGTGTTTCTTCCGGTGGGGAAAGGGCTTCACATGGCACACTTGTCTGCCACCGTATGTAACAATTCTGTTCCACCACTCAAGGCTGCTCATGGTCATGGACATGCCAAGAGATGGATTAAGCATGTTGATCAACAATCAGGGGACGTGCACTTTATTAGAAGATGAATTCATATATATAGATGAATTCATATATATATATAACCTTTACTTTTCCCCCTTTTTGTAAATTACGGTATGGATGTAGTATTATAGATCACCGACGGATCAAGATGTTTTCATAGTACTCGGGGAGAAGGTCATGTTTTATTGAGTAACACTAAACATTTGGTTTATTTTTTTATTTTTTTATTAAAAAGGATAAACCTTCATTGCTCTCTTTTCTTTTCTTTTTTTCCATATTTGAGACA
>JAVKPL010003712.1:0-20451 GCA_032173675.1 Gastrolobium villosum
GCAAGGGTTGCTGCTCATTTGATTGGAGATGCTGACCTTATTTTGCCTACGGGCCTTTTATTGCATTTGAATAATTGTCTTTATGTTCCGCATGTTTCTAGAAACATTATTGCAATTTCTTGTTTAGAACAAGATGGTTATATTTTCAGTATTAGGGATGGTATTTTTTCTATCATTTTGAATGATATGGTTTATGGTACTGCTTCTTTAATAAATGGATTGTATGTGTTGGAAATGGGAAATGAAGTGCTCAATATAGATGTTAAACGACCTAGGACGGATAATCAATCTTATCTTTGGCACTGTAGACTAGGGCACATAAATGAAACAAGATTGTCTAGGATGCATAGAGATGGATACCTTGACTCCATGGATTTGGAATCCTATGGACAGTGTGAATCTTGTCTAGCTGGGAAAATGATTCGACAAAAGCCCAAAGGGCTTGAGAGTCATAGGGCTAGTGAGTTATTAGAACTCATTCATACTGATGTATGTGGCCCGATGTCTATTGAGGCTAGAGGTGGATATTCCTATTTCATTACCTTTTCAGATGATAAATCAAGATTTGGGTATATATACCTAATGAGATATAAATCTGAAGCTTTTGAAAAGTTCAAAGAGTTTAGGAATGAAGTGGAGAAACAGCGTGGCAAGATGATTAAGACGTTACGATCAGATCGTGGTGGTGAATATTTGAGCCACGAGTTTCAGGATTATGAGAGAAAATGGAATTCTCTCACAACTTACCGCTCCTTACACATCACACCAAAACGGTGTCTCCGAAAGGAGAAACATGACCTTGTTAGACATGGTTAGGTCTATGATGAGTGAGACTCAACTTCCAAAATCGTTTTGGGGATATGCCTTAGACACAGCGGCATACCTTCTAAATAGGGTACCGTCTAAATCTGTTCAGACCACACCATATGAGATATGGAGTGGTAAGACACCAACCTGAGTTACCACAGGGTATGGGGATCGCCAACTTATGTCAAAGCGTTGATATCAGACAAGCTTAGTGCTAAGAGTACTAAATGTCTATTTGTGGGATATCCTAAAGGTACTAAGGGATACTACTTCTACTCCATGGAAGAACACAAAGTGTTTGTGTCAAAGAATGCTGAGTTCCTCAAGGAGGCAGTGGGAGTAAGATTGATCTTGAAGAAGTGCAAGATCCACAAGAATAGATTGAGGATCCCGAGTCTGCTCCGCAGGATAGGTACGGGTTTGTGATTGAGAATCAGCAAACTGTTGAGGATGATGAACCAAGTAACTACGAGGAGGCGGTCAAAGATGTTGACTCCTCTAGATGGCTTGAAGTCATTGAATCTGAAATGGATTCGATGTATCAGAACAAGGTATGGACCTTGGTTCCTAAACCGCAAGGAATAGTTCCTATCGGTAATAAATGGGTCTTTAAAAGAAAGACTGATGCAGATGGCAACGTTCAGACCTACAAAGCTAGGTTGGTGGCGAAAGGGTATCGTCAAAGACAAGGAGTTGACTATGATGAAACTTTCTCACCAGTTGCCATGATCAAATCTATTAGGATCATGCTTGCAATAGCAGCATATCACGACTATGAAATTTGGCAAATGGATGTCAAGACCGCTTTCTTGAATGGAATCTTGAAGGAGGAAGTGTACATGACACAACTTGAAGGCTTTGAGATCAAAGATCAGGAGCATATGGTATGCAAACTACAAAGGTCAATATATGGGCTAAAGCAAGCATCAAGGAGTTGGAATATACGTTTTGATGAAGTCGTTAAGAGTAACGGTTTTATCAAGAACGAGGATGAACCTTGTGTTTACAGGAAGGTTAATGGGAGTAATGTCGTCTTCCTAGTGCTTTATGTAGATGACATATTGCTAATAGGAAATGACATCCCCACATTAAAAATAACGAAAGAGTGACTTTCAGAAAACTTCACCATGAAGGATTTGGGAGAGGCAGCCTTTATACTTGGTATAAAGATCTATAGAGGCTGCTGGGTTTATCTCAATCCACGTACGTTGACAAGATGCTAAAGAGGTTTAGCATGGAAGGGTCGAAAAGGGGTTTTCTTCCTGTCAGTCATGGGGTACACCTATCAAGGGCTATGTGTCCTAAGTCATAGCCTGAGAAAGATCGCATAGTGGAATTCCATACGCTTCGGCTATTGGATCCATCATGTATGCCATGATATGTACGAGACCAGATGTCTCATATGTTTTAAGCATTACGAGCAGATACCAGTCGAACCCTGGAGAGGGTCATTGGACGGCAGTCAAAACCATCCTTAAATACTTGAGAAGAACTAAGGATGCGTTTCTGGTCTATGGTGGGGTTAATGAGTTAACGGTGAAAGGGTTCACTGATGCCAGCTTTCAGAGTGACAAAGATGACTGCAAGTCACAGTCAGGATTCGTATTCACCTTAAATGGTGGGGCAGTGTCTTGGAAGAGTTCCAAGCAGGAGACAACAACAGATTCAACGACAGAGGCTGAATACATAGCTGCTTCAGAAGCAGCTAAGGAAGCCATGTGGATCAAGAAGTTCATAAATGAACTAAGGGTGGTTCCAAGCGTGGATGAGCCCATACAGTTGCTTTGCGACAACACAGGAGCCATTGCGCAGTCAAAGGAACCTAGGTCTCATCAAAGATCTAAACACGTGCTCCGCAGATATCATCTGATTAGAGAAATCATTGATAGGAATGATGTAAAAATGGATTATGTTCCCACAGATGATAACCTGGCCGATTCTCTGACAAAGGCAGTTTCTCAGAGAAAACATGATAGTCATTATGAGGCTTAGGGTATACGACTTAGGTCTGATTGGCTATAGGCCAAGTGGGAGCTTGTTAGTATATGGGTGTCCTAGAGACATCTTTTGATTAAATAAAGGACACTAGATGTAGAACTTTGTTTGTCGCAAATAAATGAAAGCACTATTCATTCAGTTTCATATTGTGTCTCGATATTATTGTTAATATTATATTAATGAACTGGATAAACCCCTTAGAATAGAACAGGTATCTCTTGAGTATCTGTGATGAGATCACGATCATGAGGATTCAAGGATATCGCATGTCTATTCCTAATTATATGTTCCTAGTCTACAGACACTGAGTATGGGGATCAGTGATCTTGGGTAAGACTAGTACGACTTATCTACTTGTATATGGATACAAGGTAAAGACCTCATGAGCTGCAGATATGGAGATATCTTAGCTAAAGTCGTGGGTGGACCTATAAGAGTATAGCTCGCACTGAACAGACCCAAAAAGAGACTCTATGAGGAAACCTCACAGATAGTGTCATTAGAGTAATCTCTTTATGTTTGGGTATGTCTTTCCTTAGACCAGAAGTTATTACCTACATTGTGTTCTTGAAGGCATGTTTTGATTGTATGCCTCGTCTACCTGAAACATAGAGACTCATAGGTATACTGTTGGGCGTGTCCTTAAAGGGCACAGGGCTAGGGTAACAAGCTGAAGGAATTCATCAAATCTTTGTGAGAGATTAGGTTATCTGTAAACCGGAGAAATCGGGATGACATTTACAGGGACTCGGGAATCTATGCATAGTAAAAGAGATCATGAGATGATCTGCCTTTAGAGTCAGTAAATTGAAGATTCCCTATTTCGAATAAAGCTTACCCTAAACCGCGGGGGTTGATACATTTCCTTACCCTAGGTTAATGGGAAGATAACCGAGACGAAGGGAAATACATACAGTAACCAAATATGTGCAATAGGATGATGAAGTCATTAATCTGACTAGTTCTGGGACAACAAAGCATTGCTAGTACTCTGTGTTGTCATTAATTGGGTTGTGGGCTTGTTGAGCCCAAACCCAGTTATGTCAGAAGCTAAGTTGGACCTAATGGGTCACACACTAACACCTTGTAGTCATGATGAACTAGCTTTAATGGTATTGGACCTAATAATGGTTGTTAGCCCAAGAAGCTGTTTGGAAGCCCACCTAAATGGGTGGATGGTGCTTGGAGCTTAGTATTGGGCTTGGATGGTCCAAGCCATTACTAATTAATTTAATTAGTTAAATTAATAATCAAACATTTGAATTTCGAATTTTGAAATTTTAATTTGGAATTTGAATTTTGAATTTTGAATTTTGAATTTGAAATTTTGAATTTTGAATTTTGAATTTAAATGTTTGAACATTTGAATTCAAGTGTTTGAATTCGAATTTGAATTGGCTTTGAAAAGTTGTTTCATAACAAAAGGATAAGATAAAATCTTATTGGAACAAATTCCTTGGATCAAGAAGAATCTTTGGAGCATACTTTTGCGCTATTTGGGGCGCACACTTAGGTGATAAGAATGTCATCTTGTCACTTAAAACAAAGATCCAATCAAATTTAGTAGTTGAGAGAATAAGTGGGTGAGCTGGTTCAAATTTTGAATGCAACTACTCAACATATTTGGACCCCTTTTAGGGCTGAATTATGCGCATGAAAAACATACTATATGATAGTTTATGAATCTAATTTTGAATTGTTTTGAATTTAGTTTCATGAGGCTAAGATTGGAGGTTGTTGGCAAGATTTGTTTTGCAACAACTCCACCTTATCCTCCCCTTATTCATGCGCCACTTTCAATTTATTTGAAAGGATAATTTCATTTTTGAATTATCATTCTCTCTTCCATCCAAGGTGTGCGCACAACATGACTAGTTCCACTCCTTAGGGTTTTCAGAAAACCTAGCCTACACTCTTTCATCTCATGCACCATTCTGTAGGGTAGTTCACTACACCTTTCCAAACAGAATACCTAGCCTCCACCTTCACCACTTGTGCGCATAGCAAGCCTCATTGTGGTGATCATCTGGTGGCTTTCAAGAAGGCGTTCTTGCATCATAGACGAACGGTGGTGTGGATCACCATTAGAGGGTTTGAACCCTTCAAGCCTGACAATTGATCTCCCTGACTGATCAGGCCAAAAACAAGGTAACATATGTTGTCTTAAAGCATGAACCCATGTGTGCGTGTATGTTTCCGCAGTAAAAAATTTGTTTTTACACCTTACATGCATCGGCCTTCAAAGGCCAGTTTACTTTCAAGGTAAACCCTTGGAACTCGGGTTTAGTCCCTTGTGTGCTCCACCACGCCTAGTGGAAGGTTGTGGTTGGAATTTGTGTTGTTGAACATTGTATGAATATGTATGTTCATGCATTATTGCTTGATTGTGTGACATGCTTGGAGCATGTTGTGTGTGAATTGTTTGATCTCTGGCCAGTAGATGTGTGTTGGTTTGGACTTCCCCTGGATAATTCCGCTGGGAATTCAAGTCGGGTTTTGCCGTGGGACCGACTCTGGGAGTGGTACCAGGATGATCCAAACGTTGGACTTCCGCTGGATATTTCGCTGGGGATTCCGGTCGGGTTTTGCCGTGGGACCGACTCTGGGAACGGTACCAGAATGATCCAAATGTGGGACTTCCGTTGGATAGGGCTTATGAGGAGTTCCAGTTGGGTTTTTCCATGGAGTCGTCTCAACCATGGGAGAGGCACCAGGAAGATTCCAGGAGTTATATGATGGGGTCTTTGAACGTAATCCAGCTGTGGATGTTCTTGGATTGTGCCCATTTGTTGTGATATTGTATTTCATGCATGTCATACTTTTTTATATGTTGCACAGTGAGTGAGCCATGGGGTGGAGTGATCCTCTAGTACCCTTGGTTTACTGAGATATATTTGTATATCTCACCCCGCGTTTGGGGACATCATTTCAGGTTAGGCTGAGCCTGGAGGAGTGGAGCATGTGGAGGGCATAGCATGTTAGAGGATTGGATATTGAACGTGCATTTGGATATTCATGAACGTGTTGCATTGGATATTGCCATGCATTTGTATATTCATGAATATATGTTAAGTTATTCAAACTTGATGCATAATGATGACTATGATTATATGTACATTTTGGGGTGAGCATGGGATTTTTCCATGGCCACCTATGTTGTATTAAGGCATGTATAATATGATGGATGAGTTTTTAGGCCTACTTTAGAATTGGTTTTATGTATTATTAACCAATGCATGCAATTGAACTTAAATGATTGAAACCTAAGAAGTAGTGTATATGTAAAGATAAACTGTGATGGGTTGTAAATGCCCCCAAGGCATTGTTGATCCTTGTGTGTGCCACCCTTTTGAACTTATATGCCTATATGTGTTTTAGGTTGCATTAGTAAGATTGAGGATTGTTGTAAAAACAAAGGGAACTTTGGCCAATTTTCGGAAAATTGGCATGTTTTTAGCAAACTTTAGGAGAACGTATCTCCCTCCACTATGGTTCAATAGGGTTGGGCCTTACACCATTTTGAAGGTGGAGTTAACCTCTATTTTGTGTCAAAATTTGGGGTTAATCGGAGTTAGAAATGGGGCGATAGAAGGTCGGGAACTCAGCCCCTGGTGTAGCCCTTGCACAAGTGCAGGAGGTTGAATTGCCCTGTTTGGGCGCTAAAACGCCCAGGTGAGCGTTTTAGCGCCCAGCTCTTAGTGAAACTCTCTGTTGTCCGGCGCTAAAACGCCAAAGGGGGACGTTTTAGCGCCCTGTTGCACTGTGTCGACGAAAATTCTCGCGCTAAAATGCCTAGGTTGGACGTTTTAGCGCTCTGCCGCACCTGTGAAGCTCAAATTCTCTGTTGTTGGGCGCTATAGCGCCCAGTGTGGGCGTTTTAGCACCCGGTACCGCGTTTTACGTGCACTGCCTGTTTTCAACACAAACTTAGGTTGTGTAAATTTAGCATAACTTGAGCTACAAAGCTCCAAATTGAGCGCGGTTTGAACTCACTCGTAGCTAACGAAGAAATCTATAACATACTAAGAAATGAGAAGCATTTGATAGGTTTAAAATTGTTGGAGTAAATAAAATGGTTAAGACATTTAGTGTTAAAAATGGATAGAACGTGTTTTAGCCTTGTTGGTTTATGGGAACCACTTGGCAACCTTTAAACAAAAGAGTGTATGGTATTAGGCTTGGTATCAATCATTCCGCATAAAGTGTTGAGTTATGATCCCAGTTATTTTATTGGAGAAAATGATGTTAAAAAGGAAAAAGTTTACCCGTATTTTATAAATGAACCGATGTGATTGTAACTGCGCTTAATATCATATTTGGTGATAACACACCGGTGAACAACGGGGTGTTACAAGTCGCGCTAGTCTTACCCGAGATCACTGATCCTCATTCTCAATGTCTCTAGACTAGGAACATAAAATTAGTAATAAACATGCGGTATCCTTGAATCCTCATGATCGTGATCTCATCACAGATACTCAAGAGATACCTATTTTATCCCAAAGAGTTTATCCAATTACTCATATAAAATATCAACGATAATATTGAGACAAAATATGAAATAGAATAAAGAATGCTTTTCATTTATTTGCGACAACATAAAAGGTCCTCATATGTCCTAATCTAATCAAAAGATTGTCTCTAGGACATCCATATATTAACACTCACTAGGAATAGCCTTGACATAGGCTTGATAAGATGCTAAAGTTTCCTAAGTGCAACAACAAGCTAAGGCTTAATCAAATGGACTGGCAAGGGTTGTACTTTGGCTGAGGTGTAGGTGGGATATATGTGGGAATAATGACTGAGTAATTATGATGGAAAAACATATTTCAGAGGCATTGGTCCAACAATCTTATTGGCTGCTTCTCTTACTACTGAATATTTCTCTTTTCTTTATTTACTCTTTTTTCTTTTTAAAAAAATATATATCAGCAATGAAAAATAGACACTTAGTTCTTTGTACGCAGCAGCACTTGATATTTTTCTTCAGCCAACCATGACCCTTTTTTTATACTTTTTACACAGTAACTTGCCTCCAGATTTTTTTTCTTTAATTTCCTTCTTGTTTTCCATCATAACTACATGGTAAGGTGGAATGAGGGATGAGTTACATTATGGCTATACAAAATACAAAGCTAAGGCTCAAATGGGTTTCCAATGGTCAATGATTCCAGGATGGCTTTTTGGCTCAACAAGGCAACATGAAAGGAATGCCCTTATCATTTCAAACCAAAACAAGTGTTACACATAATCAATTAAGCATCAAACCAATGCCTCATCTGCCCAAGTAAGGTTCTCTCATGAAAAATAATTCAACTGTTTAAGCCCAAATCTTCACTGGGTTAAGTTAAATCACTCTCACCATTACCTATTGATCCAATTTCTATCCCTTGCCTTAATCCATTAGCATCATCAATCTTTTTATGTTATCAACTTTTAGCCACCAAAACACTTTTTTCTCAATGTCCATTGATATGCCCCAACATATTTATGATTTTAAGCCAAAAAGAGCAAGTATCTTGATCAATCATGAATGAAAAATGGCTATAATTATAATTAAACTGACAAATCCTAATCAGGTATCTTGTCAGTGATTTTCTTATATTTTTGTAGGAAAAAGGATGAGAAAAAGGCCCAATTAATAGCCAAGGAAAAACATAACTTTGAAGCCACTGCGCTACTAGCGCCGCATTGGCGCTATCAATGCCAGCAGCTTCTCTTCTTCACGCTATCAGCGCGAGACTCGCGCTAGTAGCGTAAAGCTACTGCCTCCAGACAACAATCCCACGCTATCAGCAGCAACCTGGAGCTAGTAACGTGGGAGGCACGTGGCAATTTTAAATCTTATTTTAGACTATATCAGGAAGAGATTGGAACCAAGAGATATGATGAAGATTTGATCAGGATTTCTAAACAAAGGAACAAAGTCTATAAAAAGAGACTAAGCACCCTAAGGAAAGCATCTTTGGCTAGAGGGAATTGTGAGAATCGGAGAATTGGGAGAATTCTTGGACACTCACGCTGGAGATCAGGATTCTGACGAAGTTGAAGACCGAATATCATTGATTCTTCCACTTCATCATCTTCTTCTTTTTTCTTTTATGAATTATTTTTATCATTTTAATTTGTTAAAGCCAGATATGTCTGGTGTAAGAACCCGCACCGCTAATTAAGATAATTGATGAATTAATTGTGATAATTAGGAAATAATTCCACAATTGACCCTAATAATTATTATGAGGCTTTAATAATTATAATTAGTGGGTAAGAATGCTGAAAGTCGCTTTTCGGAAGAAAAGTGCAGATACCGGTTCTGCCAGTCGGTATAAATGCGTACCGAAAAAGTATCCCGGAAAATTATTATAAGTGCATGATAATTACTAGAATAATATGTAGGACTTGTAAAACGAGTTTCAAGTTAAAATAATGAAATCTGATGCCAGAACTGATACTGGCTATGGAAAAGCGCGTACCGAAAAGGTGCTCAGAAAAATAATATAAAAATATGATAATTCTTGTAAAATCGAGTAGGTTAAGATTCCAAAGTTTGGGATCAATATCTTTTGCGTTGCTATTAGGGCTAATACTGCGCGTTAAGTGGCCTTGTGCCTATTTATACACACACTAAGGGCAAAACCCTAAAAACCAAACCTACCTTCATGAGTTGCTGCTCCTTGGGCTGCAGCCACTCTCCCTCTTTTGCTCATTTTCGTTTTTGGCTTTGTGACCTCCAAGAACACCACTTTCTTCATGGATTCTTCATCTAAACACATGGATGTGAGTGTGTGAGCTTGGTGTGCTAAGAGAGGCCCCCTTTTCTGAGTGTGGGAACCTGTTTGAGGAAGGTTGGGCTGTTGATGTTGTGCTTGAAGGGTTAGAGTCATATTCTTGGCACATAGTGCTTCAAGAAGTCACCTTTGTGGTGAAAGAACCAACCTTGTGGTGTGATTTTCGTGTACCTGGTTAAGGCTGAGTTTTGGGAGCTGTTGGTGAGCTCCAAGAGCCATTGTTGCTCTATTTTAAGCTTTGGTAAGTGCATCAACCTTTGAACTTGTGTTTAGATGCTTAAAAATGGAACCTTGATGCATGTATTGAGCTAAGTTAATAACTTAAGGGTGTGGTAGGTTAAACACACCTAGAAATGCATGTTTAAGTGCCTTTAATCGGTTAAAATGTTAAACCTTTGGACCGGATATTCACGAAATGTAAAAACTGCATTCTGTCGTGAGATATCCGGATATTGTCGGGCAGATATCCGGATATCAGTATCCGGATATGGTATCCGGATATCCATATCCGGATATGGGGACAGCAACGAACCTGTTTCGGTAAAATTCGATATCTTGAGCTACAGAGCTCCAAATCGAGTGCCGTTTGGACCTATGTGTAGCTAACACATAAGGCTATAACCCTGTAAAATTTCGTAGCCATTAGATAAGTGGTTTGATCTCAGTGTTAGTTTAAAGTCGCGTCTTGGGTGCTGGAAATTCAGTTGGCAGCAGTCACTTTGCGAAAATCATAACCGGAGTTATACAACTCCGATTGAGACATAAGATATGTCGTTGGAAAGCTTGTGATGTCTAGTTTAACATATTAAAATCTCAGATTTTTTGGTAAAGAATTACAACTGCAGTTTTAATAAAATGGAACCTTGGGAGTGATATTTCACGAAATGCAGAAACTGCATTCTGTCGTGAGATATCCGGATATTTGTCGAACAGATATCCGGATATCGATATCCGGATATGGTATCCGAATATTGATATCCGGATATGGGATCTGGGTATCCGGATATGGTATATCCGGATATGGTCAGTGTGATATCCGGATATGGCATATCCGGATATGTCCCTTCTGATATCCGGATACCCTGGGTTCTCACAGAACAGTAGCCGTGCTGTGTGAACAGTAAGCTAGTGGGTGTGTGTGGACCCAAGTTTAAGGAAGTTGAACTTCTGTAATTAATGAACTAAGTCAGAATCATATGATTAAGGGCTTATGGCTTTGTTGGAAGCCTTAAGACGTAAAACGTAAAGGAAAGGCGTAGTCTTTAAGTTGTATGCTTGTGATACATAAATATTGATGTATTATTGGTCCATATCAGATTGTGATACTGCTGTTTGTGGACTTGTGAGTGGTTGGACTCTTGGCTTGGATAGCTAGCTTGCAAGGTAAGCTTTCGTGTCCTCGGTTTAGCCATTTTGATGTTCCACCATGTCCCATGGGGATGGGTTTATGCATGCTGTGTTACATGCTTTGATTATTTTGGAAATGCTGTTGAGCTATTTATATGCAATGAGCTTTTTATGATGCATGTGGTGTCCACCTAGACGGCAATCCTGAGTATGTAGTACATACAAGATGGAGAAGCATGTGGGTGAGGTGCAGGTAGTATCCATGTACTCATGTAGGCATAGACGTATTCCTACATTTCTCTGGCCAGTAGATTTGAAAGCACACATGACATGATTAATTGCTGCATCGCATGATTTTGGAACTTATATTGTAAATACTGTTTTTAGAACTTATATTACACATGTAAGTGAGCTTGGGGTGGAGACTCCTTGAGGACCCCTTGTCTTACTGAGATTTCTTGTTAGAGATCTCACCCCACGTTTGGGGATGCTTATTTCAGGATCAGGTAATGTTGAGGGCTCAGGTGGCAGGAGGCCAGAGCTGAGTTGATTTGATGATATGCTGACTGCTGTTATTATTTCCGACTGTTGTTTATGTTTTCTGTTGAGTTTATGTCGAGACTATTTGTGGGCATTGTTGCCTTATTTGGTGAGCATGGGGTTTGTCCATGCCACATGTTTGTTATCGTCTTTTTATGTTAATGTTGTAATTAAAGTATCAGGATTTTGACCCAGGCTACTTGTGTAGACCTGTGGCTTTAGATACTCACTTATATTTATGTACGAGGTTTTCAGTTAGTTGTCTTGCAATTTACATACAGGCAGTATTTTTATGAAAATGATTAAGTAATCAAGTTGGTTAAGTTAATGACGTCATAATTGAATTAAAGAAAAAGTTATTCCGCATTTTAATTAAGCGTGGCTTAATACGATAGTGAGTTAACAATCCGGGTTAACACGGGCTGTTACATCTGGCTAGTTTTCTTTTTGTAGTTGGGATCACGGATCCAATGTGAATTTTTTTTAATTTTTTTTTATAATTAATTTCATTTAGTTAATTTTATTCTACCTGTGCTAATTTTCCCATATCCTTTATAGAACCGATCTCTCTATTGTAGGGTTTTGAGGGTTAGAGCTCACTATAGGAATATTGAGGTTTTAATCTAGACAAGGGTAGAATAACAATCTGTGTATGATCTAGACATAGGCTTACATAGATTGCAGACTGTTTAATTCGTTTGCTTAAAGCTTAATTCAAGAGGAATTACTAGGACATTAGGATTCTAATTGAGTTAAAGGGTTACAAACACTAAGACATTAGGTTTTAACTATTCAATAGGGAAATAACGAATTGTCTGACCTAATAAATAAGTTAGTTATAAAATTCAATTTTGGAAAATAAAGGACGATCGGTGGTGAAGTGCATCCTGACTGCAGTTCTTTTACAAATTCAATTATTCACAACTTCTTTGACGTTCTTGATAATTCTTGAATGCGTTTGATTCTTATTATCTTTAATTTTCTATTAACAATATTTTCACAATCAAACCGAGTTTTTCCAAATTAAGGGGAAGAGTTAAATTAGTAGTTGGTGCATTAATCCTCGAGGGAACGATCTTTACTTATCACTTTTATTACTTGAAACGAATGGTATACTTGCCGATTTCACAACAAGTTTTTGGCGCCATTGCCGGGGATTAATTATGCCAATATTAATTTTAACTTTCGATCCTTGAGATTGGATTTTTTAGTTTTTGTTTTGTTACTGATTTGATTTCTCTTTTTATGCGAGGTAAAGTTAACCATGAATCTTTATAGTTTGATCCAGAAATCGAGAAGATTGCAAAGAAGAACTGGAAGCTAGCCAAGCTAAGGAGGCAAGAGGAATCCTTGAGTTCAGAGCCGAAAGCAGAATCCGAGATGGCAGCTCCCAATCCACCACCGGAGGATGGATTGATGGAGTCAATCCTTGCTCCTCTTTTCACAAGGCCAAATTCTAGCATCGTCAGACCACCAATTGATGCCAACAATTATGATATCCATCCATCACTGATATCCAACTACAGTATCTAACCTAGCTATTATGTGATGTATGCATTGGTTACCTTGTAGCACCAATTTTTGATGAATTCTCTCCTTCAGTTCATTGTATGTAGTGCCCACCTTGATTATATTTTTATTTTTCCTTCAAGTCGGACACCTTTGGGACTTTCAAATTGCCTCCCATTGTGGTAAATAACTACATGATAGGTGTTTGAGCTTGAACTCATCTTTTACATGAAATTGGGTCTTGGGTTTGGGTTTAGTTCGGATTTTTGAGAAAAAAAAATTGGAATATGCTGGTATACTGCCAATGATTTCACAAGATAAAGCCTTTTGAGACAATGTGATGAAATCTTGATGGCTCAGAATAGAGATGAGAAACAAGAGAGATTTGGGGGTAGAAAATGGATAAATGATAAATGAGGCTGAAACCCACTGATACTGGGGTTTCTAACCAGCGAATACCCAGATATCTAGGTATGTACCCACGTATTTAACTAAATACCCGGGTATCTGGGTCTGTACACGGGTATAAACTTAAAGTACAATTGAGCACCTTTAATCTGCGAAATATACCCGGGTATATAGGTAAGTACTCGGGTAACTATGTGATCAACGGTCAAACAGGAGCATATTAATATTATGTTTGGGGAAAATGTCAAATTTTTTGAATAGTTTATAAATGGAGGCAATGTGGTGATTTTTTTATTAATTAAGGGGTATAGTGGTCAAAAAACCTTAACCCATAGAAGTGAGTGTAACTGTACAACAGAATGAAACATAAAACAAACTATCCATAACTATTAACTGTGCATTTGCATCTGAATCAACATTTCAATCTTATCTTCATTTGCGTTAATATTGTAATAATTTTTGGATCAATGCCCACCGCGAGGTAAGAAATACCACCACCTTTCTGCAAAATGTCATTCCAAAAATATAAACCCATGACCTGACTTCAATATCAAGTTTTGGACAGAGTGCTTACCACTAGACCAAAAGTTTAGGGCACAACTTTTTCTATTTACTTCTATCAACCCAAGCATCATGATTCAATCTGATTGCGATCACATACTAAGTCTTGCGACTACAGCAAAAACAATTTTTACTGGTAATTTTTTAAGCATTTGGCTGCAGTTTAAACCGGCGTAGAACTTTTTGCAGGCAGTTCTCGAAACTGACACTAAAACTGGCGACGCTATTTCTTTTGCGAGATTTGAGGTCGGTTCTGAAAACTGACGGTATACCGCCGGTATATCTTTTACTACGTTTAAAAAAAGGGTAAAGTGTGTATCATTTTAAAGGATGTAAAATTATGTCATTTTAAGAGATAGAAAGAGATAAATAAAGGAGGAGAGAGAATTGACAAAAAAAATAAAAGTGTGGGTCTCACCTCTATGTGAGAATGAAAGGATATAAGTTATGTCATTTAAAATGATAAACATTTTCGGTTTTAAACTGACTCTATAATTTTAGGAATAAAATAAAATATAGCATAATCTTCATGACCGGATATATTCTTTTATAAAGAAAAGGGAATTTTCTTTTTAAAATGATTTGGTCTGAATCATTATATATATATATATAACGTTAACCAAGGTTGTTCTAAAAGGTAGCATACTAATAACAAAGAAAGCATTTCACCATGTGATTTATTAAATCCTCCATTATCGTCTACAGAAGCACTTAATATACATAAAAAAGTAAGATTTGGGTAGAGGAAGGGAAAGATGAGACATATATGTAAAGAGAACCTAACAAAAATGTAGGCATATCCAGCAACAAGCTTTTTTGTATTCACGAATTTGCTCTGTCTGCAAGTAAGCAAGTGTCGTTTTGGCTGACCTACATTTCATTTTGGACAGTATCCAACTCAGACATTGACCAATGAATCCAAAAGAGCAATTATTGAAAGAAAAAAATGTGGACATGTTCCTCACCTTATGGTCATAAATTTGAATGGGTTGCAAAAGTTGAAGGGCTACTTACAAAAGGGATGGCAGATACCATGGAAACAGAGGCATGAGGAAGAGTAGAATGACAAAACCAAACCAATAAAAATCATGTCAATGCTTTCTTTAATCCAAGCCACTTGTTAATATAAAAATGTGCTTCTTGATGAAATATCAAAATACAATAACATAATCAATAGCCACAAACAAGAACAGACATCACCCTAAAGCGAGATGTTAGAAGAGAATTAGAAAGTAGCCAACTTGGAGTTTGGGAACTAAGGTGACCTGAGCACATACCTCATATGTGTGAGGTTCAGGCTACAAAACCAAATTTGAGATATCGCAAAACGTGAATGAATATTTGATCAGCTCAAGCTTGAGATTTGGTCAAACTCGAACCTAAGAACCAAATTAATTATAATTACGCTCGGAATTTCTCAACCACCAGCTCTAATCACAACTATTCACCTTACCCACAAATCTAACTAAAACAAAAGAATTATTTTAAAAAAAATACAAAAAGACCACGGAAATAACAGAAAAACCAAATTTTTGTGTAAATGAAATATCAAATTTCATAGGGACAAAAAAAAAAGCACAAATTATTTTATTTATTGAGGAAACAAACTGAACTTTTTATGAGGAAGATCATAAAAAAGGTAAGTATGAATTTTTAAAAAAAAATTCTAAGTTTCGTATTCGCACCATTTAGGGAGAATGTCTCAGATTTTATAATTTTAAACCTTCAAATGCATGTAACCAAACAGATTTTTTCAGAAGGAAAAAAGAAGGAAAAAATCTTTTATTGTTAACAGTCAATGTTAGGAACGCAAATCCTACAAAGGAAAATCAGGGAACCGAAACAGAGAGGAAGAGAAAAGCAAGTGAAAAAGATCCTGTATATTCATCAAGTGTCCTTCTACAATCTTCTTCTAACAACATATATCCCTCTCTAACAACTTTCCAACCGTTTCCATCTATTGACACGTATACCCTCCCCACTAACAAACTCTATCAGCACACACACACACACTAAACAACTTAACAACACACACACACTTACACAGCAGTAGGCTTAATGGATACCTTTATTGGGCTAATCACATGACAAAGTCTTTAGCCCAATAAGGGGCTCCCACCACTCTTCTACTCCTATCCTTCCTCTTCATAACATTGCTCCCTTCTCCCAAAAGAACCTTGTCCTCAAGGTTGTGGTTAGGCAGAACAAACTCAGGATAATACAACTCAAGATCAGTCTGATCCTCCCAAGTTGCATCTTCAGGAAGAGAGTTAGTCCACTGAATCAGCCATTGGTACTTGCTACCTTGTTCTTCCAGCACTTGTCGAAACTTCAATGCAGCCAAAGGAACTTGAATTGGTAAATTACCACTGCTTAACTCGGGTAAAGGCAAGGCAACTGTTGAACTATCACCTCTAAAACGTTTAAGTACTGAGACATGGAAAGAGGAATGAATCTTACAACTTGGTGGCAGCTCCACCTGATAAGAGACAGGGCTCAAAATCCTAGTGATTGGAAAAGGTCCGAAATACCTTTTTGCAAGTTTCTGGCACTTCCTCTTTGTGAGTGTAATTTGTCTGTAAGGCTGGAGCTTAATCAAAACCAAATCCCCAACAGAGAAAGTGACATCCTTCCTATGTTTGTCAGCCTGCACTTTCATCCGATTCTGTGCACTGCATAATTGCTCCTTGAGAAACTTCAACAGCCCATCGCGGTGACTCAAGGTAGCATCCACAGCTTCAACTCTAACCGAACCATGGAGATAAGAAGGAATCATAGTTGGAGCCTTACCATAAAGAGCCTGGAAGGGAGACATTCCAATGGCCGAATGTGCAACAGTATTGTAATGATACTCTGCCCATCCCAAATAAAAAGCCCACCTGTGATTTTCTTCATGGCAAAAAGCTCTCAAATATTGCTCCAAGTACCTATTCGTTACCTCCGTCTGCCCATTGGATTGTGGATGATAAGAGGTGCTGGTCCTGAGTAATGTTCCACTGCATTTGAACAGATGTGACCAAAATTGACTCAAAAAAATTGAGTCCCTGTCAGACACAATGGTTTTTGGAAACCCATGTAGTTTGACCACCATATCACCAAATAAAGAGGCTACCTTCGCAGCAGTGTAGGGAGTAGTCAAGGCACCAAAGTGAGCAAACTTGGTGAAACGGTCAACTACCACCAAAATGACATTAAACCCTTTGGATTGAGGCAGCCCAGTAATGAAATCCATACTCAAGTCCTCAAAGACCCCAGCTGGAATAGGTAGAGGTTGAAGCAACCCCAAAGGTGGAGAAGTAGACGTTTTGATGAGTTGGCAAGTAGAACAACACTTGACAAACTCATTGACATCCTTCCTCATTCCTTTCCAATAAAAAGAAGCAGATAACCTCAACAAAGTTCTAGCCACACCTGCATGACCCCCAACCAATGTAGAATGAGCTTCCTGCAAAAGGATATCTCTTAATGCCGAATTGGTGCCCAACAAATAACGGCTTTTATGGAACAGAATTCCATCCCGTTCAGTAACAGCCGGATCCCCCAAATCATTCTGTTGCAGCTTCAACCGAATCTGCAGCAACTCAGGATCAACCTTATTCTCCTCACGAATCTGATCCACCAACTGAAAGGAGACTGCTGTTAGCAAAGCTAGGATGCTCCCAGGATGCTCCTCCTCACAGCATCTTGATAGGGAATCGGCAACAACATTGGCTGCTCCTGGTTTATACTCAATGGAAAAATCATATCCCATTAGTTTGCAAGCATATCTTTGTTGCTCAATTGTTTGCACAGTCTGTGTCAATAGCTCCTTGAGACTTCTATGGTCTGTACGAATAATAAACTTGGACCCAAGCAAATAATGTCTCCACTTTTTAACTGCCTCCGTCAAAGCATAAAGCTCTCGGACATAGGTAGATGCCACCCTCAACCTAGGTCCCAACTTCTTGCTAAAGAAAGCAATAGGGTGATTTTGTTGTAAGAGGACAGCCCCAATCCCCACTGCTGAAGCATCAGTTTCAACTACAAATGGCAAGTTGAAATCAGGCAAGGACAGTACTGGAGTACTAGACATAATCTCCTTCAATGCTTCAAAGGCTTCGGCAGCTTCAACTCCCCAAATAAAGCAATCCTTTTTCAACATGTCAGTCAAAGGAGAAGCTAGAGATGCATACTGTCTAATGAATCTTCTATAATATCCTGTCAAGCCAATGAACCCTCTTAACTGCTTAATAGTCTTCGGCTGTGGCCATTGCTTCATAGCAGCAATCTTCTTGGGATCAGCTTTCACCCCCTCACCCGAAACAAGATGTCCCAAATACTCCACCTCGGCCAATGCAAATCCACACTTACTAAGCTTCACCACAAACAAGTTCTCCTGTAAACATGTTAAGGTTAAGACAAGGTGATTATAGTGTTCTTCCATGGAACCACTATATATAAGAATATCATCAAAGAACACTATGATGAACTTCCTCAAATAAGGACGAAACATATGATTCATAGCTGCCTGAAAGGTTGAAGGAGCATTAGTTAACCCAAAGGGCATAACTAAAAACTCATAATGCCCTTCATGTGTTCGAAAGGCAGTTTTGGGAGTATCCCCAGGAACCAATAGTATTTGATGGTATCCACTCCTCAAATCAAGCTTGGTAAATATCCTTGCTCCATGAAGCTCATCAAGCAACTCATCAATGGTTGGAATAGGAAACCTGTCCTTAATAGTAATATTATTCAAGGCCCTGTAGTCAATACACATTCGCCAAGAATTATCTTGTTTCTTAACCAACAAGACAGGTGAAGAAAAAGGGCTCCTGCTCTCTTTAATCAACCCCGAAGCCAACAATTCAGAAACTTGCCTCTCAATTTCTTCCTTCTGATGATAGGCATATCTATATGGCTTAACATTAACTGGTCTAGCCCCATCAACCAAATGTATAGCATGATCACAGCCCCTGGGAGGGGGTAATCCCCTGGGTAACTGGAAAACCGCTTGAAATTGCACCAAAATGGTCCAAATTTCCAAAGGAACAAACTGTTTCAGATCCACTAACTCTGGGGAGACATCAAATAACACTGGTGCCACTGCCCCTGCTAAGCTGAAACACTGCTGAATTTCTCCATAAGAGACTTTAGAATCAGCCTCACCATGTAATACCACCCTTCCTCCCATAGTCATGAATTCCATGGATAATTCAGCATAATCATGGATAACCCTACCAAGCTGGCTCAACCAAGAAATGCCTAAAATTATCCCAAAACCAGTCAATTCAATAATCCACAGATCAACCACAAATGAGTATCCTTGAATGCTCAAAGGAACTCCTAAACACTTCCTGTCACAAAGAAGAAACTCCCCATTCCCCAAGAATACCCGCATCCGAGGAACCTTTATAGTTGGCAGCCCCACATCATCCACAATTTGCTTTTGGATGAAGTTATGGGAACTTCCAGAATCCACCAAAATAGGAATTATTCGACCCATAAAATCAACCTGAAATTGAAGGGCCCTAGGATTTCTATCCCCCTTCAAAGAGTGCAGAGCAGCTTCATGAGTTGCCTCATGTGTCAACTCAGGCTGCCACACAATGTGCTCTTCAGTATCATCCACACAGTCTTCCCAATCCCCTATCATTAAGAAAAGCTTAGACTTACACTTATGGCGAGGATTCCACTTCTCATCGCAAGTGTAGCATAATCCCAGCTCTCTCTTCTTCATCAAATCCTCATTACTCAACTTCTTGTAAGGAACCGTAGAAGGCAGGGCAGGAAAAGTAGGCTTCGGACTTGGCATGATTGAAGTCAAAGGCTTCGGTTGCTCCACGGTGTAAGAATTTTTAGTGAAAGTCTTCTTCGACCCAAAAGAGGAGAAAGACGACCGCAACTCAACAAAATGGGCATCATATGTGATAGCTAATTGCATTGCTTGATGGAGCGAGGTTGGTGAATGCAATTGGATAGCCCTTCTTAAATCCGGTAATAAGCCTGAAACAAAGAAGCTCATAAGGATTTCATCAGAAAACTCAGTAACCTGATTAATAAGGGCCTCAAAATTCTTAATGTAATCATCCAAGGTGCCATCCTGCGTAAGTTTCGAAAGTACTCCCCGCAGATCTGTATAAGCAGTGCCACCAAACCGCTGCCGAACCGCCAGCTTCAACTGCTCCCACGACTGCGCAGATCCCCCATTGAAAAGCCACTGGAACCAAGGTCCAGCTAGCCCTTCCATCTTCATGCCAGCCAACCGAACCTTGAGTGCATCAGGAACCTGCTGAAGCCCAAAGTATAGTTCGGTTCGAAAGATCCAACTATTTGGATCTGAACCATTGAACAACGGCAACTCCATCCGGATCGATTTCATGACTGCACGAGGATCATCAACTGCAAAACGCGGTTGAGAAGTACCACCGGAATCAGTACCAGAAGAAAAATGCGTACCAGTGGAACGAGTAGATGCTCCGAGCACCGCGGCGTGAATCTCCTGAAGCTGAGC
>JAVKPL010003713.1:0-20281 GCA_032173675.1 Gastrolobium villosum
ATTCAATCAAAAATGGATGAATAAAATAAATGCAAAAGAAATTGATTTTGTGAAGATTTTCGACTGAAAACGGATTCCGTCGAAAATGGATGAATAAAATAAATGCAAAAGAAATTGATTTTGTGAAGTTTTTCGACGGAAAATGGATTCCGTCGAAGATTTTTGGCGGAAAATGTATTCAATCAAAAATGGATGAATTAAATTAATGCAAAAGAAATTGATTTTGTGAAGTTTTTCGACGGAAAATGGATTCCGTCGAAGATTTTTGACGGAAAATGTATTCCATAAAAAAAGGATGAATTAAATTAATGCAAAAGAAATTGATTTTGTGAAGTTTTTCGACGGAAAACAAATTCCGTCGAAAACAGATGAATAAAATAAATGCAAAAGAAATTGATTTTGTGAAGTTTTTAGACGGAAAATGGATTCCGTAGAAGATTTTTGACGGAAAATGGATTTCGTCGAAGATTTTTGACGGAAAATGAATTCCATCGAAAACGGATGAATAAAATAAAAGCAAAAGAAATGGATTTTGTGAAGTTTTTCGACGAAAAATGGATTCCGTCGAAGATTTTTGACGGAAAATGAATTCCGTCGAAAATGGATGAATCAAATAAATGCAAAAGAAATTAATTTTATGAAGTTTTTCGACGAAAAAAGTATTCCGTCGAAATCGGATTAATAAAATAAATGCAAAAGAAATTGATTTTGTGAAGATTTTTAACTGAAAATGAATTCCGTCGAAAACGGATGAATAAAATAAATGCAAAAGAAATTGATTTTGTGATGTTTTTCGACGGAAAATGAATTCCGTCGAAAATGGATGAATAAAATAAATGCAAAAAAAATGATTTTATGAAATTTTTCGACGAAAAATGTATTCCGTTGAAAACGGATGACTAAAATAAATGCAAAAGAAATTATTTTGTGAATTTTTTCGACGGAAAAAGAATTTCGTCGAAAACGGATTAATAAAATAAATGCAAAAGAAATTGATTAGTTGAAGTTTTTCGACGGAAAATTGATTCCGTAGAAGATTTTTGATGGAAAATGGATTCCGTCGAAGATTTTTGACGGAAAATGAATTCCGTCGAAAACGGATGAATAAAATAAATGCAATAGAAATTGATTTTGTGAAGTTTTTCGACGGAAAATGGATTCCGTCGAAGATTTTTGACGGAAAATGAATTCCATCGAAAACGGATAAATAAAATAAATGCAAAAGAAACTGATTTTGTGAAGCTTTTCGACGGAAAATGGATTTCGTCGAAGATTTTTGACGGAAAATGAATTCCATCGAAAACGGATGAATAAAATAAATGCAAAAGAAATTGATTTTGTGAAGCTTTTCTACGGAAAATGGATTTCGTCGAAGATTTTTGACTGAAAATTTATTCCGTCAAAAACGGATGAATAAAATAAATTCAAAAGGAATTGATTTTGTGAAGTTTTTCGACGGAAAATGGATTCCGTCGAAAATGGATGAATAAAATAAATGCAAAAGAAATTGATTTTGTGAGGTTTTTCGACGGAAAATGGATTCCGTCGAAGATTTTTGACGGAAAATGTCTTCCGTCGAAAATGAATGAATTAAATTAATGCAAAAGAAATTTATTTTGTGAAGTTTTTCAACGGAAAATGAATTCGTTCGAACATGGATTAATAAAATAAATGTAAAAGAAATGGATTTTTTGAAGTTTTTCGACGGAAAATGGATTCCGTAGAAGATTTTTGATGGAAAATGGATTTCGTCGAAGATTTTTGACGGAAAATGAATTCCGTCGAAAATGGATGAAAACAATATATGCAAAAGTAATTGATTTTATGAAGTTTTTCGACGAGAAATGGATTTCGTCGAAGATTTTTGACGAAAAATGTATTCCGTCGAAAACGGATGAATAAAATAAATGCAAAAGAAATTGATTTTGTGAAGTTTTTCGACGGAAAATGGATTTCGTAGAAGATTTTTGACGGAAAATGGATTCCATCGAAAACGGATGAATAATATAAATGCAAAAGAAATTGATATTGTGAAGATTTTCGACTGAAAACGAATTCCGTCGAAAATGGATGAATAAAATAAATGCAAAAGAAATTGATTTTGTGAAGTTTTTCGACGGAAAATGGATTCCGTCGAAGATTTTTGACGGAAAATGTATTCCATCAAAAATGGATGAATTAAATTAATGCAAAAGAAATTGATTTTGTGAAGTTTTTCGACGGAAAACAAATTCCGTCGAAAACAGATGAATAAAATAAATGCAAAAGAAATTGATTTTGTGAAGTTTTTCGACGGAAAATGGATTGCGTAGAAGATTTTTGACGGAAAATGGATTCCGTCGAAGATTTTTGACGGAAAATGAATTCCATCGAAAACGGATGAATAAAATAAATGCAAAAGAAATGGATTTTGTGAAGTTTTTCGACGGAAAATGGATTCCGTCGAAGATTTTTGACGGAAAATGAATTCCGTCGAAAATGGATGAATAAAATAAATGCAAAAGAAATTGATTTTATGAAGTTTTTTGACAAAAAATGGATTTCGTCGAAGATTTTTGACGGAAAATGAATTCCGTCGAAAATGGATGAATAAAATAAATGCAAAAGAAATTGATTTTATGAAGTTTTTCGACGAAAAATGTATTCCGTCGAAAATGGATTAATAAAATAAATGCAAAAGAAATTGATTTTGTGAAGATTTTTAACTGAAAATGAATTCCATCGAAAACGGATGAATAAAATAAATGCAAAAGAAATTGATTTTGTGATGTTTTTCGACGGAAAATGAATTCCTTCGAAAATGGATGAATAAAATAAAATGCAAAAGAAATTGATTTTATGAAGTTTTTCGACGAAAAATGTATTCCGTAGAAAACGGATGACTAAAATAAATGCAAAAGAAATTATTTTGTGAATTTTTTCGACGGAAAAAGAATTTCGTCGAAAACGGATTAATAAAATAAATGCAAAAGAAATTGATTAGTTGAAGTTTTTCGACGGAAAATGGATTCCGTAGAAGATTTTTGATGGAAAATGGATTTCGTCGAAGATTTTTGACGGAAAATGAATTCCGTCGAAAACGGTTGAATAAAATAAATGCAAAAGAAATTGATTTTGTGAAGTTTTTCTACGGAAAATGGATTCCGTCGAAGATTTTTGACGGAAAATGAATTCCATCGAAAACGGATGAATAAAATAAATGCAAAAGAAATTGATTTTGTGAAGCTTTTCGACGGAAAATGGATTCCGTCGAAGATTTTTGACTGAAAATGTATTCCGTCGAAAACGGATGAATAAAATAAATGCAAAAGAAATAGATATTGTGAAATTTTTTGATTGAAAACGGATTCCGTCGAAAATGGATCAATAAAATAAATGCAAAAGAAATTGATTTTATGAAGTTTTTGGACGAAAAATGGATTCCGTCGAAGATTTTTTACGGAAAATGGATTCCGTCGAAGATTTTTGACGGAAAATGAATTCCATCGAAAACGGATGAATAAAATAAATGCAAAAGAAATTGATTTTGTGAAGTTTTTCGACGGAAAATGGATTCCGTAGAACATTTTTGACGGAAAATGGATTCCGTCGAAGATTTTTGACGGAAAATGAATTCCATCGAAAACGGATGAATAAAATAAATGCAAAAGAAATTGATTTTGTGAAGTTTTTCGACGGAAAACAAATTCCGTCGAAAACGGATGAATATAATAAATGCAAAAGGAATTAATTTTGTGAAGTTTTTCGACGGAAAATGGATTCCGTAGAACATTTTTGACGGAAAATGGATTCCGTCGAAGATTTTTGACGTAAAATGAATTCCATCGAAAACGGATGAATAAAATAAATGCAAAAGAAATTGATTTTGTTAAGATTTTCGACGAAAATGGATTCCGTCGAAGATTTTTGACAGAAAATGAATTCCGTCGAAAATGGATGAATAAAATAAATGCAAAAGAAATTGATTTTATCAAGTTTTTCGACGGAAAATGGATTCCGTCGAAAATGGATGAATAAAATAAATGCAAAAGAAATTGATTTTGTGAAGTTATTTGACGGAAAATTGATTCCGTAGAAGATTTTTGGAAAATGGATTCCGTCGAAGATTTTTGACGGAAAATGAATTCCGTCGAAAATGGATGAATAAAATAAATGCAAAAGAAATTGATTTTGTCAAGTTTTTTGACGGAAAATGAATTCCGTCGAAAATGGATGAATAAAATAAATGCAAAAAAGATTTTTTTTTGTGTTTTTTTTCGAAGGAAAATGGATTCCGTTGAAAACGGATGAATAAAATAAATGGAAAAAAATTGATTTTGGGAAGTTTTTCGACGAAAAAGGAAATCAGTCGAAGATTTTTGACGGAAAACGAATTCCGTCGAAAAAGGATGATTAAAATAAATTGGAAAATAATTTGATTTTGTAAAGTTTTTCGAAGGAAAATGGATTCCATCGAAAACGGATGAATAAAATAAATGCAAAAGAAATTGATTTTGTCAAGTTTTTCGACGGAAAATGGATTCTGTCGAAGATTTTTGACGGAAAATGAATTCCGTCGAAAATGGATGAATAAAATAAACGCAAAAGAAATTAATTTTGTGAAGTTTTTTTCACGGAAAATGGATTCCGTCGAAAATGGATGAATAAAATAAATGCAAAAGAAATTGATATTGTGAAATTTTTTGATTGAAAACGGATTCCGTCGAAAATGGATGAATAAAATAAATGCAAAAGAAATTGATTTTATGAAGTTTTTCGACGAAAAATGGATTCCGTCGAAGATTTTTGACGGAAAATGGATTCCGTCGAAGATTTTTGACGGAAAATGAATTCCATCGAAAACGGATGAATAAAATAAATGCAAAAGAAATTGATTTTGTGAAGTTTTTCGACGGAAAACAAATTCCGTCGAAAACGGATGAATAAAATAAATGCAAAAGGAATTAATTTTGTGAAGTTTTTCGACGGAAAATGGATTCCGTAGAACATTTTTGACGGAAAATGGATTCCGTCGAAGATTTTTGACGTAAAATGAATTCCATCGAAAACGGATGAATAAAATAAATGCAAAAGAAATTGATTTTGTGAAGTTTTTCGACGGAAAATGGATTTGTCGAAGATTTTTGACGGAAAATGAATTCCGTCGAAAATGGATGAATAAAATAAATGCAAAAGAAATTGATTTTGTGAAGTTTTTTTCGACGGAAAATGGATTCCGTCGAAAATGGATGAATAAAATAAATGCAAAAGAAATTGATTGTGAAAATGAAAAAGTTCCGTCGAAAATGGATGAATAAAATAAATGCAAAAGAAATTGATTTTATGAAGTTTTTCGACGAAAAATGGATTCCGTCGAAGATTTTTGACGGAAAATGGATTCCGTCGAAGATTTTTGACGGAAAATGAATTCCATCGAAAATGGATGAATAAAATAAATGCAAAAGAAATTGATTTTGTGAAGTTTTTCGACGGAAAACAAATTCCGTCGAAAACGGATGAATAAAATAAATGCAAAAGGAATTAATTTTGTGAAGTTTTTCGACGGAAAATGGATTCCGTAGAACATTTTTGACGGAAAATGGATTCCGTCGAAGATTTTTGACGTAAAATGAATTCCATCGAAAACGGAAGAATAAAATAAATGCAAAAGAAATTGATTTTGTTAAGTTTTTCGACGAAAATGGATTCCGTCGAAGATTTTTGACAGAAAATGAATTCCGTCGAAAATGGATGAATAAAATAAATGCAAAAGAAATTGATTTTGTGAAGTTTTTCGACGGAAAATGGATTCCGTCGAAAATAGATAATAAAATAAATGCAAAAGAAATTGATTTTGTGAAGTTTTTCGACGGAAAATTGATTCCGTAGAAGATTTTTGACGGAAAAAGGATTCCGTAGAAGATTTTTGAAGGAAAATGGATTCCGTCGAAAATGGATGAATAAAATAAATGCAAAAGAAATTGATTTTGTGAAGTTTTTTGACGGGAAATGAATTCCGTCGAAAATGGATGAATAAAATAAATGCAAAAGAAATTTTTTTGTGTGTTATTTTTCGAAGGAAAATGGATTCCGTTGAAAACGGATGAATAAAATAAATGGAAAAAAATTGATTTTGGGAAGTTTTTCGACGAAAAAGGAAATCAGTCGAAGATTTTTGACGGAAAACGAATTCCGTCGAAAAAGGATGATTAAAATAAATTGGAAAATAATTTGATTTTGTAAAGTTTTTCGAAGGAAAATGGATTCCATCGAAAACGGATGAATAAAATAAATGCAAAAGAAATTGATTTTGTCAAGTTTTTCGACGGAAAATGGATTCTGTCGAAGATTTTTGACGGAAAATGAATTCCGTCGAAAATGGATGAATAAAATAAACGCAAAAGAAATTAATTTTGTGAAGTTTTTTTCACGGAAAATGGATTCCGTCGAAAATGGATGAATAAAATAAATGCAAAAGAAATTGATATTGTGAAATTTTTTGATTGAAAAAGGATTCCGTCGAAAATGGATGAATAAAATAAATGCAAAAGAAATTGATTTTATGAAGTTTTTCGACGAAAAAAATGGATTCCGTCGAAGATTTTTGACGGAAAATGAATTCCATCGAAAACGGATGAATAAAATAAATGCAAAAGAAATTGATTTTGTGAAGTTTTTCGACGGAAAACAAATTCCGTCGAAAACGGATGAATAAAATAAATGCAAAAGGAATTAATTTTGTGAAGTTTTTCGACGGAAAATGGATTCCGTAGAACATTTTTGACGGAAAATGGATTCCGTCGAAGATTTTTGACGTAAAATGAATTCCATCGAAAACGGATGAATAAAATAAATGCAAAAGAAATTGATTTTGTTAAGTTTTTCGACGAAAATGGATTCCGTCGAAGATTTTTGACAGAAAATGAATTCCGTCGAAAATGGATGAATAAAATAAATGCAAAAGAAATTGATTTTGTGAAGTTTTTCGACGGAAAATGGATTCCGTCGAAAATAGATGAATAAAATAAATGCAAAAGAAATTGATTTTGTGAAGTTTTTCGACGGAAAATTGATTCCGTAGAAGATTTTTGACGGAAAATGGATTCCGTCGAAGATTTTTGAAGGAAAATGAATTCCGTCGAAAATGGATGAATAAAATAAATGCAAAAGAAATTGATTTTGTGAAGTTTTTTGACGGGAAATGAATTCCGTCGAAAATGGATGAATAAAATAAATGCAAAAGAAATTTTTTTGTGTGTTATTTTTCGAAGGAAAATGGATTCTGTGGACAATGGATGAATAAAATAAATGGAAAAAAATTGATTTTGGGAAGTTTTTCGACGAAAAAGGAAATCAGTCGAAGATTTTTGACGGAAAACGAATTCCGTCGAAAAAGGATGATTAAAATAAATTGGAAAATAATTTGATTTTGTAAAGTTTTTCGAAGGAAAATGGATTCCATCGAAAACGGATGAATAAAATAAATGCAAAAGAAATTGATTTTGTCAAGTTTTTCGACGGAAAATGGATTCTGTCGAAGATCTTTGACGGAAAATGAATTCCGTCGAAAATGGATGAATAAAATAAACGCAAAAGAAATTAATTTTGTGAAGTTTTTTTCACGGAAAATGGATTCCGTCGAAAATGGATGAATAAAATAAATGCAAAAGAAATAGATATTGTGAAATTTTTTGATTGAAAACGGATTCCGTCGAAAATGGATCAATAAAATAAATGCAAAAGAAATTGATTTTATGAAGTTTTTGGACGAAAATTGGATTCCGTCGAAGATTTTTGACGGAAAATGGATTCCGTCGAAGATTTTTGACGGAAAATGAATTCCATCGAAAACGGATGAATAAAATAAATGCAAAAGAAATTGATTTTGTGAAGTTTTTCGACGGAAAATGGATTCCGTAGAACATTTTTGACGGAAAATGGATTCCGTCGAAGATTTTTGACAGAAAATGAATTCCGTCGAAAATGGATGAATAAAATGAATGCAAAAGAAATTGATTTTGTGAAGTTTTTCGACGGAAAATGGATTCCGTCGAAAATAGATGAATAAAATAAATGCAAAAGAAATTGATTTTGTGAAGTTTTTCGACGGAAAATTGATTCCGTAGAAGATTTTTGACGAAAAATGGATTCCGTCGAAGATTTTTGACGGAAAATGAATTCCGTCGAAAATGGATGAATAAAATAAATGCAAAAGAAATTTTTTTGTGTGTTATTTTTCGAAGGAAAATGGATTCCGTTGAAAACGGATGAATAAAAATAAATGGAAAAAAATTGATTTTGGGAAGTTTTCGACGAAAAAGGAAATCAGTCGAAGATTTTTGACGGAAAATGAATTCCGTCGAAAACGGATGATTAAAATAAATTGGAAAATAATTTGATTTTGTAAAGTTTTTCGAAGGAAAATGGATTCCATCGGAAACGGATGAATAAAATAAATGCAAAAGAAATTGAAATTGTGAATTTTTTTGATTGAAAACGGATTCCGTCGAAAATGGATGAATAAAATAAATGCAAAAGAAATTGATATTGTGAATTTTTTTGATTGAAAACAGATTCCTTCGAAAATGGATGAATAAAATAAATGCAAAAGAAATTGATTTTATGAAGTTTTTCGACGGAAAATGGATTCCGTCGAAGATTTTTGACGGAATCCATTTTCCGTCGAAGATTTTTGACGGAAAATGAATTCCATCGAAAACGGATGAATAAAATAAATGCAAAAGAAATTGATTTTGTGAAGTTTTTCGACGGAAAACAAATTCCGTCGAAAACAGATGAATAAAATAAATGCAAAAGGAATTAATTTTGTGAAGTTTTTCGACGGAAAATGGATTCCGTAGAACATTTTTGACGGAAAATGGATTCCGTCGAAGATTTTTGACGTAAAATGAATTCCATCGAAAACGGATGAATAAAATAAATGCAAAAGAAATTGATTTTGTGAAGTTTTTCGATGGAAAATGGATTCCGTCGAAGATTTTTGACGGAAAATGAATTTCGTCGAAAATGGATGAATAAAATAAATGCAAAAGAAATTGATTTTGTGAAGTTTTTCGACGGAAACGGATTCCGTCGAAAATGATGAATAAAACAAATGCAAAAGATATTGATTTTGTGTTGTTTTTCGAAGCAAAAAGGATTCCGTTGAAAATAGATGAATAAAATAAATGCAAATGAAATTGATTTTGTGAAGTTGTTCGACGGAAAATGGATTCCGTCGAAAATGGATGAGTAGAATAAATGCAAAAGAAATTGATTTTGTGAAGTTTTTCGACGGAAAATGGATTTCGTTGATGATTTTGGACGGAAAATGAATTTCGTCGAAAACAGATGAATAAGATAAATGTAAAAGAAATTCATTTTGTGAAGTTTTTTGAAGGAAAACGGATTCCGTCGAAAACTGATGAATAAAATAAATGCAAAAGAAATTGATTTTGTATTGTTTTTCGAAGGAAAATGGATTCCGTTGAAAACGGATGAATAAAATAAATGCAAAAGAAATTGATTTTGTGAAGTTTTTCGACGAAAAAGGAAATCCGTTGAAGATTTTTGACGTAAAACGAATTCCGTAAAAAATGGATGAATAAAATAAATTGGAAAAGAAATTGATTTTGTAAAGTTTTTCGACGGAAAACGGATTCCGTCGAAGATTTTGGACGGAAAATGTATTCCGTCGAAAATGAATGAATAAAATTAATGCAAAAGAAATTTGTTTTGTGAAGTTTTTCTACGGAAAATGAATTCCGTCAAAAATGGATGAATAAAAAAACTGCAAAAGAAATTGATTTTGTGAAGTTTTTGGACGGAAAATGGATTCCGTCGAAGATTTTTGACGGAAAATGAATTCCGCCGAAAATGGATGAATAAAATAAATGCAAAAGAAATTGATTTTGTGTTGTTTTCCGATGGAAAATGGATTCCGTTGAAAATGGATGAATAAAATAAATGGAAAGAAATTGATTTTGTGAAGTTTTTCGACTAAAAAGGAAATCTGTTGAAGATTTTTGACGGAAAACGAATTCCGTCGAAAACGGATGAATAAAATAAATTAGAAAATAATTTGATTTTGTAAAGTTTTTCGAAGCAAAATGGATTTCGTCGAAAACGGATGAATAAAATAAATGCAAAACAAATTGTTTTTGTGAAGTTTTTCGACGGAAAACGGATTCCGTCGAAGATTTTTGACGGAAAATGAATTCCGTCGAAAATGGATGAATAAAATAAATGCAAAAGATATTGATTTTGTGTTGTTTTTTGAAGCAAAATGGATTCCGTTGAAAACGGATGAATAAAATAAATGCAAATGAAATTGATTTTTTGAGGTTTTTCGACGGAAAATGGATTCCTTAGAAGATTTTTGACGGAAAACGGATTCTGACGAAAATGGATGAATAAAATAATAGCAAAAGAATTTAATTTTTGTGTTGTTTTTCGAAGGAAAATGGATTCCTTTGAAAACGGATGAATAAAATAAATGCAAAAGAAATTGTATTTGTGAAGTTTTTCGATGAAAAAGGAAATCCGTCGAGATGCCCCAGATGCTTGACTTGGTGCCCCATGAGGTGCGCCTGCCTGCCTTCCCACACTCGCGTTGGGCTGTGCACCTGGTGCCCGACGAGATGCCCCGGATGCTTGACTTGGTGCCCCACGAGGTGCGCCTGGTGCACCTTATGCTTGACTCGGTGCCTGACGAGATGCGCCTGATGTTTGACCTGGTGTCGGACGAGGTGCACCCGGTGCCTGACGCGGTGCACCCGATGATAGACTACACTAAAAATTGACCAAAACAAATGCAGAAACACTATCAAATAAGTTGGAGGAACTCAAAAATCGTGGGAGCATGCATATTCAGATCAATGAAAAAATTCTCCATGAAATCCAATGAACCTTGGAGGGGATGTTGGATATATTTAAGTATGGACGCCTGCAAAAAAACCAGCTCAAAATTCAATGCCGGGGTATGCTTTTCCATTTTTTCGGATTTTCTTAATTTTCACTTGTTCAGGGATTGATAAAAAATATTCCGGGCCCCGAAAAAGTGGTCTAAACGATGGAATTTGGCAAAAATGGGGTGGAGGTAATGATTCTCTGGTTAGTCTATGATGCACCTCGTCCGGCACCAGGCGCATCTCGTCAGGCACCTGGGGCACTACTTCATGCACCTCGTCAGGCATCGAGTGAAGCATAGGGTGCACCATGCCTGGCGGTCGGGGCACCACGTCAGGCACCAGGCGCGCCTCATAGGGCACCATGTCAAGCATCCGGGGCATCTCGTCGGGCACCAGGTGCACAGCCCACCGCGGGCATGGGAAGGCAGGCAGCTGCTCCCCCCTATAATAGCCTTCATGCAGTTGCCAGTTTTGCACAAGTAAATACCTTTTTTTTGAGGAGGAAGAATCCAAATTCGGAACTAGGAATTGAATTTTGGTCTGATTTTTTGTATGCATGCTTGGAAAAACCATATCTTATTGTTCCCAAAGTCTCATGATTTTTCTCCATTGGATTAATTTAATATTAATTTTTCAAGAGGCTTAATTTGTGAAAATCCGAAAAAATGGAAAATCATACCCAGGCACCGAATTTTGATCTGGTTTTTTGCAAGCATCCATGCTTAAATATATCCAACATCCTCTCCAAGTTTCATTGGATTTCATGGAAGGATTGATTTTTAATGAATCTTTGGAGCCTATGCCTCCTCCCCCCATATAATAGGCTTATATTCATTTTCCAATTTTTGCACAAGTAGACTTTTTTTTTGAGAGGAAGAAGGCCCAATTTATAGAGGGTGGCCATCCGATCAAAGACTAACCAGAGAATCGTTACCTCCACCCCATTTTTGCCAAATTCCATCATTTAGACCACTTTTTCGGGGCCCGGAATATTTTTTATCAATCCATGAACAAGTGAAAATTAAGAAAATACGAAAAAATGGAAAAGCATACCCCGGCTTTGAATTTTGAGCTGGTTTTTTTGCAGGCGTCCATACTTAAATATATCCAACATCCCCTCCAAGTTTCATTGGATTTCATGGTGAAATTTTTCATTGATCTGAATATGCATGCTCCCCCTAACCTATAGGAACCTTGCCTTGTATGCAACTGCCAAGGCTTTGTGTGTGGTGCTCCCACGATTTTTGAGTTCCTCCAACTTATTTGATAGTGTTTCTGCATTTGTTTTGGTCAATTTTTAGCGTAGTCTATCATCGGGTGCACCGCGTCAGGCACCGGGTGCACCTCGTCCGGCACCAGGTCAAGCATCAGGCGCATCTCGTCAGGCACCGAGTCAAGCATAAGGTGCACCAGGCGCACCTCATTGGGCACCAAGTCAAGTATCCGGGGCATCTCGTCGGGCACCAGGTGCACAGCCCACCGCGGGTGTGGGAAGGCAGGCAGCTGCTCCCCCCTATAATAGCATTATTTGCAGTTGCCAGTTTTGCACAGGTAAATACCTTTTTTCTGAGGAGGAAGAAGTCCAAATTCGAACCTTAGAAATTAAATTTTGGTCTGATTTTTTGCATGCATGCTTGGGAAAACCATATCTTACTCTTCCCAAAGTCCCATGATTTTTCTACATGGGATTAATTTAATATTAATTTTTCAAGAGGCGTAATTTGAGAAAATCTGAAAAAATGGAAAATCGTACTTAGACATCGAATTTTGATCTGATTTCTTGTAAACATCCATGCTTAAATATATCCAACATCCTCTCCAAGTTTCATTGGATTTCATGGAAGGATTGATTTTAATGAATTTTTGGAGCCTATGCCTCCTCCACTCATATAATAGGCTTATATGCATTTGTCAATTTTGCACGAGTAGACTCCTTTTTTGCGAGGAGGAAGAAGGCCCAATTTGTAGAGGGTAGCCATCCGATCAAAACTAACCAGAGGCGTGGTGGACTACTGGCTAGCCACGGTGCACCAGAATGAGCTGTGGTGCACCCTGGGATAGCCGCGGTGCCCCAGAATGAGCCGTGGTGCACCATGGGCTAGCCGAGGTGCACAAAAATGAGCCGCGGTGCAGCAGAATGAGCCATGGTGCACCCGAATGAGCCGTCGTGCACCATGGGTTAGCCGCGGTGCACCGCAATGAGCCGTGGTGCACCATGGGCTAGCCGCGGTGCACCAGAATGAGCCGCGGTGCACCAGAATGAGTCATGGTGCACCATGGGCTAGCCGCGGTACACCAGAATAAGCTATGGTGCACCAGAATGAGCCGTTGTGCACTATGGGCTAGCCACGGTGTTTAAGAACTTCATAGTTTACTGAATAAACATCATAAATTGAAAAGATTCTCTTACAACTTTGACTAGATGCTGCTGCAGGAAGGGCAGGGATGTTGACAGCTGCAGTCCCAATAAGGTAGAATCATCAAAAGTTTACAAAAGGAATAGAACATTTTATATAAGAATGAATTAAAATAAAAGAGTTGTGAAATAATAATAATATATATCATGCTGCATTGCTGGCAATATGTGGGTACTCTTACCTTTTTTTCTGGAGGGGATTGTTGATTTCTTCTTTGTTTGTTCTATAGTGTATACTAAAACATCACTTGTCATAATTAAGCTAAAACAAAACACCAAAACATTTTAATTCAACTTTAAAATATACCAGTTCCGCAACTGCATGTGTATTAGTCTTAGAATATTATCATACCTAACATATATGAACATGTGCATAAATTAGTGTAAGTATCACCTCTCTTTCGTTCTGTCACCTATATAATTTGTGAATTCCTTCTATCCCCAAGGACAATTTGTAGGATTTGCTATTGGTGCAAAGGCAGAAGTTGACTGGAACAAGCATGTAAAGAAATACAATAGAAAAATAAGTTAGAATCCAAATAATAAATAAAGTTCTTACAATGCCAAGTTACATTTTATGCTCTGTTAGAAAATGGAGTTCTGCAAATTTCAAAATGTCACCAAAAGGATGAGATAATTGGTTCTAACTTATAACAAACTTAATTTGTTATGAATACAAAATTCCTATGCAGATTACAATTCCACCTTACATGCATTTTGAACAATAAACTGAAAATGATTTGTTAATTTTCTCAAAATCATGCATGACAATAACATAATAACTTGAAGTAGATAACAGAAAACTGTTAGTTGCAGTATACTGACCAGTCTTTATCTTCCGATTAATTAATAGTCCAGTGACTCAAGTGAGAGGGAAAAAAGAAAAAAAGAAAAAGAAAAATCCACATTCTGTGTAATTGCCTACAACCTCCCTTAAATTATCTGAACCCACAAACTAGCATGAGGCAATGAGGATAAAGTCAGTTTAAGATTGGACATATAAAAAAGTTACAGTACAAATATAACAATAAAAATTACATTGATGTGTAATGTTTATCCTCTTGAAGTATCCGCCAAAAGCTTACTCTCTGTAGCTGTGTAGAGGTATAATCCTGCAATCACAGTAAACAGATGACATTATTAAAGTTTAATGGGAAAGACGGTAGTAACATGGGCAACAAGGTAATGATTCAGACATAGTCACAAAAGATAGCCTCAGTTAACTACGTTTGATTTAAGATCACTCCCGTGATTCTTTTAAGATTGGGTTCATACCTTTTATCCCTAAAACTTGCAGTAAATAAATAGCCACTGCCACAGCATGAGCCCATCATATAATAGTTGCAGAATAATATGCTTAAGTGGATAAAAAGGATAGCAATATAATTAGAGAATTACTGATTGAGATTGATATAACCCATTAACCCTTGCGCCAATATTTGAAAACATTAATCACGTCATACATAAGGGTCCATATTATCAGAAGATTTTCTATGTGAGATGAATCAGTGCACCCAAATGAAAGGCCAAACAAACCCATCCTTATGTTAATTCCTAACTTGCCATGAATTGCATGATTAAAACATTGGATCAAATACATAATTGCCTTGGCACTCTCAACAATTCATTTATTTTAAATGTAGTAACGGCCTAACTCTCGAAATCAAAATGGAACAAAAAAGATGAATTTGCTAGAAGAGAAAAAAAAATATGGATTGAAAAGAAGGGGGAGGGAGCATAAGCCTTCCATAACACCCAAAAAGAATTCTTTCCTTTTGTTAGTTTCCCTTCCATTGAATAAGACATTTCAAATTCAGCTCAATGCAACAAAATTGCTAAAAAAAAATACACAGATTGACACGATTTTCTCAATACCCAGAAATCTAAATACACGGAATTTAAATTTTCCCTCCTAAATAGTTATATTAAAGTTTAAAATCCTCCCAACTATAATTTCTCAGCTGTAACACTGTCAGCAGCAAATTTAGATATTATGTGCCTAATAACAAAAAGTAAAATACTAGATTTATTTGACAATGTAGGCTAATTTCGCACAATTTGAACATGTGAAAAGGCAATCGATGCATAACTTCAGTAAGGAGTGGTGTCTACAAAGAAAATCTCAACCAGCTCTGCGGGAGAAACATGAGATAAACTACATGAAACTAATGTTTATGAATTTTAATGCCTAGAAGATAACCCCAAACGAAGAAAAAACTTGAATAAGAAAGAAATACCTGAATCTACAATAAAAGACCTTAAGCAAAGCCATCTACTATCAATTTCGCTAAGGACTGAGCTCAATTGGGCCTCTGCATCACCTCTATAGTCATGGTTTCTTTTATAAAATTTAAAATTATAAAAGAAATTTCAGATTCTCAGTTACTCACTCCCAAAACGCTAATTCCCAATTCGAAGAGAACGAGCAGCTTAGTGCCTATTAATTGATGGTGAACTTAAGGTTCATGAATCATGAGCTGAAGAGGAGAAGAAATGAAGAGTGAGACTATAGAGAAATGACTTAGACGGTGACCTTAGGGTTATTAATCGGATTATTTTAAGGGTTTTAATTTTATTACGTCGTAGGAAAAGTGATTGTGTAATGTTATAGAGATTCGTTTTGCGTGCCATATTTTTTTCTTTTTTTTGTTTTAAAATGTGTGGGCCCCACAAAATGTTGTGTGTAGGAAAGTTTGCTGTGTTATGTTAAAGGAGGAAATGAAAACCCTTATTCAAATAATATAAGTGGTTCAATTTTTCCAACCAATTTAAAATAAATCGATTAATTTGAAAGTGGTTCAAGAAATTGATGCCAAAATTTAAAAGTCCAACATATGATTAGAAATTCATTTATTGTCAACAAAATTAATTTGAACTGAAAGAGATGTGTAATTTACAGAGCTATATGGTGAATAAAAAAAAACCACTCCCCGTTAAACTCGACTAGCGAGTGTGGGGTAGAGCTATATGGTGAATAAACAAGAAAAAAAACACTTTAGGTATTGGAGAAATTTGGTGCCATGACGTGTTATTACTATTGAATTCAAAATCAATCCTCATATTCTAAAAATACATATAGAGCAACCCTTCGGCTCTTATGTCACAGTTCTCAATCAATTCTAAAAACCAGTATTTGACCAGAGCTACGTGAGTTGATGATCAACAAGCATTGTCGGGCCATCAGAACCAGAAGAAATAGACCCAATCTTTGCTTAGGAAAAAAAATTCTTCATACATGTGTTATTCCTCAAAGGATCGCATAGAAATCTTCTCCAACAGTAGTGGCCAATCTTCTCCAAGTTGCTTGGTATTTAGCTCCATAGCTACTTTAAAATCTTGCAAAGATGCCAAGAACTGTGGTCTGTGTTCAAGCTCAGGTTCTGCCAGCCCACCAGCACTCTGCACATGTAAATGATTTGCAGACCTAGCTCCCACTAAATCAACACAAGAACTGATCAACCGTTTTAAGTACACATCTAACGCATTATTCAACAGATTGACACATTCCATCGAAACACCTCCTCCAAGGTCCTGTGCTGTGGCAATCTGCTCCATGCGCCTTCTCAATGTATCTGTATCAAATGACTTACCATTGTCACAACACCTAACAAAATCACTAGTGCTACTCACCGGCAATGCTTTGCGGGCCCCACCAACACTTGCGGAGCAGTAAGGAACCCCAAGTGGTGCTAGCAGGGAACTTCTAGAGAAATTGAAGCTATTTAACTGTTCTACCTCTACCTCTTCCCCATCTTCAACAATTGGTATTTCGGTTGGCCCTTTGCCATGTATTCTTGGTTTTTTTGGAGGTCTCAGAATAGCATCCCCATACCATTCTCAGCTTCAAGATGTTGTCTCTGTCTCTGATAATCTTCACATGGAGTAATAGTTCCATTCTCCATGTCAACCTTACTACCAATGTCTTCTGAAGCTATGGATTGATGAGCAACAGAATCAACTTTCCCATTTGGAATTGACATTTCGGTTGGGCATTTTCCATTTATTCTTGGTCTTTTTGGAGGTCTCTGAATAGCATCATCCCCCATACCATTCTCGGGTAGCTCAGCAACTGCTTGAAGATGTGGTCTCTGTCTCTGATAATCTTCACATGGAGTAATAGTTCCATTCTCCATGTCAACCTTACTACCACCGTCTTCTGAAGCTGTGGATTGATGAGCAACAGAATCAACTTTCCCATTTGGTCCAAGAGGGCTTGGTCTATATTTAAGCTTCCGATCACGCTTTCGAGACCTTAACTTACGTGGGGAAACCCCACTTGACAAAATGGATGATGCAATTTGGTGTTGGATTTTGGCAACACTCTGTTCATGTCCATCTTCTCTACCAAGAGATACATTAGTGACATAAGCTCCTGATTTTGGAGGACGGACTGGTGGTGTGGTCTTGGCTTGGCATTGGCGTTGGCAGGCATTCTTCAAAATTGATTTTAGCAAATAGTTGTGTAATGGAATATTCTCCCTCCCCAGTACCCCATAACACAACTTAACAAATTCAGTCTTGCTCAGCTTCTTAATGAAATACATGTCCAAGTAACTAAAATACATCTTTCATTTATCATCTCCAATCTTATTTACAATTTGTGCTTTTAATTCACCCAAGTCAATTCTTGAGCTCCGTTGGGGTTTCATTTCTCAATAGATAGATATTTATATACCGCCCAATAAATCAAAAAATGACCCACCCACCTGCAACCTCAATTTGACTTTGACCCAAACTTTGACCCTCACCACAATAAAAAGAGATCTAGCCAACCATAGTAATGACTGATCTCGAAAAATAAAACATAAAACTAGAAGAAAAACTAGAAGAAATCTGAATGGAGTGGAATTCTGAATTGTGTGGAGTCCCATTGGAATGGTGGAGAGGACCCCTTTATATAGCCACATGGTGCCTTGAATCTTCCGAAAATGCCCTTGTTGTGTTTTAATAGCCATAAAATAGAAACAGTAGAAACCTCCAGCCATAAAAACAAAACTGCTAAAAAACGGCTAACTCTTAATTTTCTGTTTTTCATCATAATTGCAAAATTCAATGACAACATTTATTACGCACAATGAAGATGTTTGAGATTGTATGTAACAGTATATTAATTACATAACGGTATATTAGCTATGTAACAGTATATTAACTATGTAATGGTATATTAACTATGTAACAGTATATTAATTATGTAACAATAATATACCATTATATAGTTAATATATTGTTACATAGTTAATATACCGTTACATAGCTAATATACCATTACACAGCTAATATACCGTTACATAGTTAATATACCGTTACATACAATCTCCAACAGAAAACAAAAACTTAAGGCTTGGAAGTGTGTAAAAAAAAAACAAAGGGGTTCGGGCTGTGAGCCTAAAGGGCTTGAGTTCGAATCTTGATAAACACACTTTGTGGGTAGCGGAGAAACCCTTGCCCTCTCAATTCGCAAATGAGATTAGTCCCATCCTATGTCGGGTGGGGAAACCCTTGGGTATATCCCAAAAAAAAAAACAAATGGGGTTATTACGCATTGATTGAACTATGACCTCAGCGCAGGAATTTGCACAGAAATCTCGAACCTCACTTGCTGCTTCCGAATTTGCACAGAAATCTTCGAAGCTTCAGTTATGGCGCTCTCTCTCTCTTTTTAAAAATAAAAATAAAAAAACTAAAAAAAATTGGTTGCTGATTTATATATTGAGTTTTGCCTTATGTGTATAGCTCGATGGCTGCTACTAGTGTTCCTCTCCCTCGCTTTTTTTCAGGTCTTCTCTTCGCTATTTATAAAATTCAGTTTTCTTTGTATTAGTATTCAATGATTGTACAAATTAATTTTTGGACAAACCCAATTTGTTTTTTTTCCTTTTTGGGTTAACTCTGTCATCCAAGATTTAATCCAAGAAATCTTTTGTTACTATATCTTTACTTTTTGGTTCTATCTGTTTTACTTTGATTATAGATGATTTCCAGAGATAAAAAAAATACTATTTTTTCCGCCAGAGATACGTGATTACAATGATGTAAGTTGATCTTATCTCATATATATATACACACATATATATAATGATGCCTATACCAAAAAAAAATGATGCAAGCGTTGTAATAACACAGTCCAAATTTATAAAATTTGTGTTTATATTTTCTTTTTACTTTTACCACATTTTTTTGAAATATGTAAAAAATGAAATTTCAAAAACGAAATTGAAATCATATTTTAAAATTTTAAATCGAAATCATAACTTGTTTTAAAAGAGCTGATCTTTCCAATGTAGAAATCATGATTAGTTTGAATTTGAAATTTGAAAAAAGCCTATTAATTCAAATTTAGAAATCATCATTAAAATCTTACATGAATGTTTTAAAACATTTTTTTTATTTGTTTCATATTTTACAATTTTAAAATGTTTAACAATATATATAGATGCATGTGCCAAACATTTTCCAAGGAGAATGTAGTGGGATTTAATTGCATTGAAAAGGTGAACTGATATAAAAGCTTCACCATTTTTTCACAAAAAGAAATTAATAACTTTTTTAATTAAAATAAATTCAAAACTATTTTTAAATAATTTTATTTTAATTAAAAAAGTTTCTAAAAGAGAAAAAATGAATCAGCTCAATCCTTCAGCTCCACATCCTTCGGCTCAATCCACAAGATGCCATCCAATTGGGTCAAGTGAATCTCAGCAGGGGCATCACCATCCAATTGAGGAAAGCAGAAACAAGAACACTAGCCCAGCTTGTCAAAAACAAATACCTTGTGCAAGCTGACAGGTGCTCTAGCTTTTTTCACTCTTTGATCAAGAGGAATAGAAATAGAAGATTCATTGCTGCTATTTAGAAAGCTAATGGCCAATTTTCCACTTCCCAGACTGAGATTGGCAATGAATTTGTTGATCACTTCAGGAATATTCTAGGCACTCATGCACAATCAGAACCACCTGTCATGTCCGTTTGTGATGCT